>JAYXIM010026734.1:0-34607 GCA_037575425.1 Anastrepha fraterculus
TTTTACTTTTACTTTTACTTTTACTTTTACTTTTACTTTTACTTTTACTTTTACTTTTACTTTTACTTTTACTTTTACTTTTACTTTTACTTTTACTTTTACTTTTACTTTTACTTTTACTTTTACTTTTACTTTTACTTTTACTTTTACTTTTACTTTTACTTTTACTTTTACTTTTACTTTTACTTTTAGTTTTACTTTTACTTTTACTTTTACTTTTACTTTTACTTTTACTTTTACTTTTACTTTTACTTTTACTTTTACTTTTACTTCTTACTTTTACTTTTACTTTTACTTTTACTTTTACTTTTACTTTTACTTTTACTTACTTACTTTTACTTTTACTTTTACTTTTACTTTTACTTTACTTTACTTTTACTTTTACTTTTACTTTTACTTTTACTTTTACTTTTACTTTTACTTTTACTTTTACTTTTACTTTTACTTTTACTTTTACTTTTACTTTTACTTTTACTTTACTTACTTTTACTTTTACTTTTACTTTTACTTTTACTTTTACTTTTACTTTTACTTTTACTTTTACTTTTACTTTTACTTTTACTTTTACTTTTACTTTTACTTTTACTTTTACTTTTACTTTTACTTTTACTTTTACTTTTACTTTTACTTTTACTTTTACTTTCACTTTTACTTTTACTTTTACTTTTACTTTTACTTTTACTTTTACTTTTACTTTTACTTACTTTTACTTTTACTTTTACTTTTACTTTTACTTTTACTTTTACTTTTACTTTTACTTTTACTTTTACTTTTACTTTTGCTTTTACTTTTACTTTTACTTAAATTATGAGTGAGACCGATTACAATTGATTTCTGATCTAGCGGAATTGCCTAAGATTTTTTGGAAAATATTTGCGAAAATCGCGTCTTAATTTCGATAAATATTTTATTGCTGTCAATAGCAAACTTATTCTCAGATATTGTGAGGATTTTTCTTGCAAGAAGCCTTTCTAAACATAAAAATGCGCATATATCTTCTTCTTCGTATAACTTCTTTTATTAATCTTTTCTTCAATGGCAATGCCTCTTGCAACCCTCCAATTAATTAGCCAGTATTTCGATTCCTGCAACGATTTGATAATAAAACCTCTCTTTTTCCATTGCATTGTTAGCAGCTGCGTTGAAAATGCAGTAAAAATAAAGTAATATTGTTGTTGTAGGTCCTACAAACAGTATTTTAGAATTTTTCTTAACACTCTTATTTACACTCATTGCTTGCAGGCAACCTCTGTGTGGCGTATCCATAGGCTCTCAGGATGGCACAGCGATGCTCCAGGATAACCAGCAATTCATTTCAACTTCATTGGTGACGATGTAGCTTTGATGGACCCTTCTCTTCTCCTATTTTACAGATTAAATACAAAATTTCCGCCGATACTTCTATACAATTCCTATGTAGAGTCGCTCACTGTTTTAGAAAATTGAATTAATTTTTTTTAAGGACAAGGTTTAGAGATATTTGTAATTTACAGTTACTCAGATTAAAAAAAGTATTTGAACTAAGACTGAGGATAACTATATAGTTCTCAGAAAGACTTTTTGGTCACAGTAAACTTTGGCAGGAAGCCTAGTTTTGTAATAGAGGAGAATGCCTAGCAGAGGGCTTAGAATTCGATTACCACGCATTCCATTGACGGAAGGAAGTATAAGCAGCTGTCTTTTGCCCATAGTTTAATACGTAAAAGTCTTTCAGGCTTCCTAATCACTGGAGCATATTTAAAGCTGAGATCTATGCTGCTGAATTAGCGTTGGAGTTTACTCGTTTGCTTAGGATGCATACGTCGAACAGATATCCCTCACTCGCGGTTTTGAAAACGGAACAAGAAGGGAAACTAACCATGGAAGCACATCCTATATGGGAAGCCTCGACATTTCACAGGATTCCCAAAATAATGCTATGAACTTGCAACACGAAAACGACTAACTTTATTTTATCACTGCCAAGAAAGGAATGCGCAATATTGGTTGGAGTACTAACGGGACATTGTCTCACTCAATGTACTTACGCAGCTTAATTGGCAGTGGTCGAGAACGGCGCGTGTAACTTATGCAAAGGAGGAATGGGGTTTGCCATTGCCTTAATCAGAGCAGAACTCGTTATAACTGCCTAGGATCGGTATACTTTTCATCTCTGAAGTTGTTGAGTCGAAAAGTTTAAACTATTTATTAAAACTCGTCAAGACATGTATTGCGAACTATGTTTAACACGACTCCAAAAACACTGGTAACACTACGAACACTACGAACACTTGTGGTCTATGTGTGGTCTATGTGTGGTCTATTCAGATCAACCAGATATACCTTAACTAACGCAATCACGTATGTGTTGCAATCTTAATATGAGTTATATCAAATGAAATATAATAAAATTCCCCCTGAGCAGTGCATACAGAACTTTTAAAACTATCTCCCTCATGGAGGTGATGGGTACGACGACCCCGCGGAGCCTAGTCAAGATCTCCCTCGTTTCAGCGACTTTGTAAGTGTTAGCTGGAAAGTTAGGAGGCAAAATGCAGCACATGTCTGTTCCCATGTTGAGCGGTGTTTTGGTCAGTGTCTGTTCACCATGTTAGGTGCGACTGTATGTAAAAAGCATGACGGATTTCCGATAGGCCTAATGACTTCAGAAGATATGATAAATCGTTTCAGATATATTTAATTCAAGGAGGCATAGCAACGGATGCCGGGTATTGTAATATTATGGTTATTAATAAAAAATTGTTTTCTATGAAATTATTGTTTGTAATTATTTTATATACATATCCTAAATCCCTCAAAACTACTCCTACGCGAGCGGGGCCGCGGGTTAAAGCTAGTTTTTTATAAAGGGGTTTTCCCAGATGGCGTTTTTTAGACGTTACCTTTTTTCACGTCAACTTTGAAATTGTCAAGTAGACAGATGTACAATTTTATTATCCTACTAACCTGGGAATAAAGTCCAACGAAACTTGCTGGTTCTATAGTGAGGAAGGTAAGACCGCTAGACATGTGCTGGCATCCTGCCTGGCATTGATGCATAAGTGGCACAAGCACCTGGGTAAAAATATTTTACCAGAGAAGGAATAAAGCTCAATGAAATAGGTTAAAGAGGTTATCCAAAGCGTGATGGATTTTTTATTCCAAAACATCCCGCTGGCTTCATATAAAGATAGTCTACAATAATCACCTGTATTTAATATATGTATATATATAAAGCATATAATCAAGAAATGGGACCAGGTTCCGTCCCCTGATTCATTTGCGGCCTGCTCCGCTTAGCTCTTTGCTGTATTACTTCTATTTGAAATTTCTTGAAATCAAATTTGAAAACTTGAAGGAGACGAGAGTTCAAAGTGTTCAAGGAAGCATAAGAAATGTACATATAAACAAGTATGTATGTACGCATGCAACATGTAAAACAAACACAAAAACACTAACGTCAAAGTAATAGTCCTGTGCACAAAGAATATCAAGGAAAACAAACGAAGGCCACACAAAGGCGCCAGGGCCACCACTTTGAGTGATTCTCTCTGCAAAAAACTCTTTGTCAAATTTAGTTTGGAGGAATCACTCTGCCATTGGGACAGCATAAGAGTTCATTTAAAATATGGAAGGGGCGCGTATGCTTGTTTATTTTTATTTGTGTATGTGGGTGTAATAATAAATGCCCTTTTGTTGGTTTTTTTTTGTGTGTCTTTAATGAATTTTTAATGCCAAGCAAGGTAAACAATGACAACACTGAGGAGGAGCAATAGTTCGCACCAAGTTCTGATAGCAATGCCTATTAATGTAAATTGGAAACCAGGAAATGCAAAACTTATAAAAATAATACTGGGCGTTGAGTTAAAAATGCCTTCGCACCATATAGTAACCGTCACTACTCCGTATGTGGTGATTCCACTAAAAATATCCCTCCTCTTCTCTTGGATTTTTCCCTACCCCCGGGGCTACTTCCGCATTGCTTCGAGGTAGAACGCCAAGACGGCATCCTACGAAGGCTACTTACTCACCCTGCGTCCAGGGTCGCCTGTTTTGAGAAACCTATGCTCAATGCTCCCCAGCATAACTTTCGATTTCACGCTTCTTTTTTTGGATAATATCCTCCACAAAATTTGAGACGGAATTCCAGTTTCCTTCGCCTATCATCATTTTCTCGATTATTTCTTCAGGTGTAAATACACCAATAGCTCGTTGCAGAGCTGTTCTCTCTATATTCCACCTCTCACATTTAAAGAATGTGAACGTCGCATCATCATACTCAGTATCTGCATATATGCACTTTGGTAGGCTCACTTTTCCCATTCGCCACAAATACTTGCGAAAGGACCCCCATGTCCGGTCTGTGTGAGGTAATAGTTAACTTCGTCGTGCTTTCTTTCTACCCACTTTTTAGATCGGGTATTAATCTCGCTGTCCATCTACCGTACCATTCAGAGTTCCATCTTGTCTGCCAAAGTGTGAGCGTTTGAATTCTAATATCGGAGAAGTGTGTTAGTGGGATTCCTGTGATTTTTGCCTCCCATCTCCGTTTGCGCTCTTGAGCTAGAATATCTATATGGATGGTTCCGCCGATAACTAACACCTCAGAGCGGAGGTGCGTTGCCGGCATTGCATCCTTAGCGAATCTGCCATATTTCGCATTCGTATAAAATAATCGAGTTCGTCTTTTCCATTAAAAGTTGTCGCTTGTTCTGCGTTGGATCTCCAAAGTTTGCCATGAGCTTCCATAACATGCCGCTTACTTTGGCAGCTCTTGTGGCAGCCTGATTTATGTGCGCCCAGTAAGTTAGCCTTGTGTTTAATTGCACTCCTAAGTGTTTCACCACTCTTTTTGTCGATAAAGTGGCATCGAGACAAATAAAAATATTAACATTGGCGCAACAGGTGCTAGGTGAAATTGTCGGGCGTATGACGAATTTTGGAGTGATTGATGTGTTAAATGAAATTAATTGACAAACTTTACTTCATTCGATATTCTCGTTGAAAATTTTCCTCTTTCCAATCAATATTTGGAGAAAATGTGGTTTCGAATCAATCGGAATTACGACGAGTAGTTTGCGTCTGACAGGCATTCGGTTAGTGCTTGGATCGCAATTACCTCGAGTTATAAATTATCAGATGATAGAAACATATTTTCTCTAGAAATGAAAAGGCCACTTATCGATTTTTGACCTGAAAAATGGCACCATAGAAATCCATTTGTCGTTCAGAGTCAGAAAATATTTAGACGTGCGGTTCAAATTGGAGAAGAAGCTCGGCTACAAATTTAACACCCAGTATTTTTTTATAACCAATTATTTGGTTCTTTATTAGATTTATTGACTCCATTTGAAGATTTTTTATCTTCGAGTTCAATAAACGTCTCTTCTTTGTGCTAACTGCCACCAAACTACCCGAACCGCCTGGCAACGCTTGATGTATGAAATGCCTTTAACAGCCTACGATGGATAGACATTATAAAGGCACTACAAGAAAGGTTTTGAATACCTGCATACCTGCTAAGGACTCTCCAGAGCTACCTGAGTGAGCGTGAACTACTGTAGAACACACCGGATGGTCAGAAAACAAAAGCAATAACGTCTGGCGTAGCTCAATGAAAAAAAAGTATTTGAAAAACTCTCCCTTTCAGATTATTTTGGCAAAGTTACCATTTAAAAGAAATATTTTTTTTTGAAAAATCTTTTTACTTTGTTATACATTTTTTGGAAAACAATTTGTTTGAGCATTTTTGGCTTGAAAAAATTTGATCAAAAATTATCAAAAAAAACTTTTTGTAGCTAAAAATGCCCAAAAAAATGTTTTCCCCAAAATGATAAAAAAAATTTTTTTTCGAGAAATGACCAAAAAATTTTTTCCAAAAATGACCAAAAAAATTTTTTTTTCACAAATGCCCCAAAAAGATCAAACAAATTTTTTTCCAAAAATGCCCCAAAATTTTTTTTCCGAAAATGATCAAAAAAATTTTTTTTCCAAAAATGATATAAAGTTTTTATTTTCAAAAATGCCAAAAAATGTTTTTTCCAAAAATGAGTAAAAAATTTTTTTTTCAAAAATGACCAAAAAAATTTGTTTTCCAAAAATTATAAAAATTTTTTTTCCAAAAATGACCAAAAATTTTTTTTTCCAAAAATGACCAAAAAATTTTTTTTCCAAAAATGATCAAAAAATTTTTTTTTCCAAAAATTATAAAAAATTTTTATTTTCAAAAATGCCAAAAATTTTTTTTTCCAAAAATGAGTAAAATATTTTTTTCCAAATATGACCAAAAAAATTTGTTTTCCAAAAATTATAAAAAAATTGTTTCCAAAAATGCCCAAAAATGAGCAAAAAATTTTTTTTCGAGCAAAAATGCCTAAAGAAATTTTTTTTTCCAAAAAAATTTATAACAATATAAAAGCTTATTCAAAGAAAATATTACTTTTAAATGTTAACTATGCCCTGAAAAATGGAAAATAAATAAATTAAAAATATTCAATTAATATTAAAAACTCCATTTCAAAATTTTAAACTTTAAAGGTCTCGCTTAATTCTGATAAATTGCACAACTAAATGCCTGCAATTTCTACAGTTAGTTCTACTTCAAAGGTTAGGGTTCTATGGCATAGGGACTTAAGTTTAACATCTTTCAGAAATTACCGCAAACGCGTTTTTAGAGATATCAACCCAAATTAATTAAAAGCGAGAAGTAATGGAAGTAAATTTTTAGAAATTCATATCTGCAGTTCAGCTACATTTTTTTATACACCTTCCTTTTATTGACTGTACAACTGAACAATTATTGTTCCTGAAATTAGCACCGCAGCATTCCAAGAGCTTCGCTCTTTTGCCGTGACCTTTGTTTCGTTTACTTCGGCCACTTAATTTTATTTGTTCAATTTAATATCTTAAAAAATAACAACGGAAGCAACAATCCGGCATTTTATGAGCGCATAAATGCCTCTATTCATACACGCCGTCAATTCGTAAGCCTACTGCGCTGGGTAGCGGGGGTAGCAGTGTTGTTGCACATGGCGAGCTGAGCCGACCACGTAAAATTTGCCAGTCTGGCAGTTGATTACACAGCAACGGCGTTCATTATCATTAAAAGTCACGCCCACTTTTAATAATCAACGTCAAAAGCGCGCACTAAGACGTAGAACACACACACACACATTTATAGCACACAAATACATAGACGTACATACAAAAACACCACCGCATGCCCATCGGTAAAGCTTTGTTTAATCAAATTCATTAAGGTTCTTTTTGAGATATTGTGCAAGTAAGTCTTTGTGCTTTGTTAGTTGGGAATAGATGTACTTGTACGCAACCTCTATGCGAAAAAAACGAACCTTAAATACATAAATATAAAAAAAAAGATTTTCTAAAATTTTTTAATAAAATATACTTCTCTAGCAAGACTGCAGCTAAAAGGCATTTGGTTGTTTATCCCTTAGCAAAGGGAACACGTTAGATCGTACATAGAGGGGTTTATTCTCTGAAAACATCGAAAAAGTGCCTAACTTTATTAAATACTAATAAGAAATTTTCTTGGAAAATCCTTAAATAGAAAAGGAGATTCCCCAACCAACTGTGTATCACTTTTTAACCGACCCTTTTTCGAATCTATTTATTTATTTATAGTCAAAAACACAAAAGTTCGTACTGACTTCTCATATAGTTCTAATAGAATTTGTTCAAATTAATAAAAAATTCACATACATATATATTTGATGCTAAGGAATGTATCAATAAAAAATAAAATTAATTTTTAGAAATTTAAAAATGAAAGGAAGCGGAATTCAATATCTCATTAAATTTTCGAAGAACCCGAGCAGTAAGTGCTTGCACTCGAAATTGGTTTTGAGTATCTGGAACTAAAAAGGGTAAGAGACTCATAAAATTCTCCCAGAAATAGGAAAATTAATTCACTGGAACAGAAACGCACAATCAAAGGAATTTCAAATTAAATTAAACAAAAAACACAACGAAAGAATTGACCTTCCGCATTCAAGTGGCTTTAAGTTAATTATAACCGCCGGGAGCTGTAAGTGGAAATTCGGGCAAGGAAATTGAAAGCATTTAGGGTGGATTTAAGATATAAGATTTGAAAGAAAGAAAGATTTGAGTCCAAAATTATTATTATATATTGGCGAGAATTGTGCCAATTTTTTTCGTATATCACCAACACAATCTGATTGTTTTAGCAAACCGCTGTCATGACCCCGGTTACGTCAGTCACTCAGCTGACTCTTTCAAATTTCGCTTAAAGCCGGTTAACGGTCTGATATAGCTTACATTTTCTGAATTTTGGTCGCCATGTATCACAGGGAGTTATTGACAAGTTTTGACTACTTTTTTCTTTTTTAATTTTAATAATTATTTCTTAAAATATACTCTATTCTCCTACAAAAAATGTGTAACTCCAAATTTCTAACTTTGTGTAAATTAAAAAAAAATATTATAAAAATTTGCATAAAATTTCAAGAGTTTTTAGAAAAATTACAAGTATGCAGCCCATTGAATTGAATTTATTAAATAAGTCCAAGGTCCAAGTAAATCCAGTCAGAAATTTCTCAAAAATCGAGATATGGTTTTTGGACGTTTTTTATAGCGAAAAAAATGCGCTCAAAAAATTAATTTTATTTGTAACAGATTTTGGTATATTTTCTAAGCAGTTCAATAAAGCTCAGACATTTTTTTAATTTTTATTGAACGCAGGTTTTCAGATCTCAGATGACGATTACGGGCACTTAAGGGGTTACCTACGTTCAGCAGCGCCAAAAATGCGCTAAAAGAAAAACTGCTTTTAGAAGGGATAGCAATAGAAATAAATATAAAGAAATTCTGTACACTGTTTATTGGTACTTAGGCTTTATAAAAAAAATTATTTTAATTTTTCTTTACATTAGTATATAAAAAATCACGTGACCCAAAGTACAATAAAAAAAGTTGCTACACGGTCTCCTTGAAATGTTGATGGTTCCGTAAAAAGTAAGAAAAATCTTGTATAATAAAGTTGTAGTTATAATCGCCGAATTTTGCAATTTACGGCATTAAAAAAAAAAGCAAAACGAGTTTAAACGGCCGCTGCCTCAAACGAAGGACAGCTCCCTGTGCCCATCAAACTCTCGTCGGGCAGTTACATTTTCTACCATAACTTTGTAACTATGGGGAATTTTTACAATCGACTTCCACAGAAATACGCCTAAAACTATAAAAAATAGTAATCTGTTAAAAAAGGCTATTTTTTTGAAAATTCTGGACGTATGTAACCCCTTAAGCAAAATGTCTCGCGGCAGGATTATTAAAAATTAACAAAAAATAGTTTTTATAGAATTGATGCTGTTTGCTTCAGCAAGAAAATCCGTTTTTTGGAACAGAGTGTGAATTTAATGTTGTGCTATGTATTTTTCATGGAGGCGCAGCTAAGTTTGTTCATGTAAATCGACGTCTACGTCTCCACGGTCGATGTCTACGTCCCCACGGTCGATAGTCGATTACTCATTCACTTTGTATTTTAATTTATGCTCTCTTCTTGCGCAATTTTTTTCCCATTTCCATTTCTTGTTTGCTATCATAACTTCATCCTTCCGTACACACACACACATACACATACTCGAACTTCAAATGTTTATGACGCTAATTTTCTGTTCTGCACTCCAACCATTTCTCATCTTCATATGCACTCGTATTTGTGTATGTCTGGACGCACTTCTTATTCATCATCTTCGGTTTGATTTTCTTAATTCTCATCTCATTTTCGCCCTTAGGCTGCGCTCGGTCCACTCGCACTCGACATGGCCAGATCATTAAGCGTCACCGATGAACAAAGCATTGCCTTGGCCAACAATGTGCTTATCATTTCAGTTTTGGCCATCATCTTCACCGCACCGCTAGGAGCAGTGCTCATGTTGAGATTAGCGCCAATCTGGCTACAACGCAGCGATGCCAACGATGGGAACAATGCGGATGATGATGTTTACAAAAGCAACAACAGCAACAACGGCGGCGGTAGCAATGGTGATTTGAAGAATGTTTCGAAGAAAAGCCCACAAAGTCTTAGCCACATAAGCAGTAATATTCAAAACAACAGCAGCAGCAGGAGTCTCAATGCGATAGAAGCCGCCGATGCGAGTAATGTTGGCGGTGCGGATGTTAGTATTCATGTTGATACGACTCCGCCACAGGCGAGGGAGGAGACTAAGCAATCCCATAATTTGGTTTGACTCCAATTAACAATGCGAATAAATTGGTGGCTCACACAGCTTGAAGCACCAATGGTCAGTGGAAATATTATTTGCTTTGTTGGCGTGGGAGCGTATATTTAGACTTGGTTTTGGGGATGTAGTGGGCATTAGATAGGTTCATGATATATAGTGAAAAGCGCTTTAGCACAATACTTATTTTGGTTTTGATGATTTTCTTATTTTTTTTATTTTTTCTTCTTTTGTTTTTTCTTTTATTTCTTGGTTTTTTATTTATTTATTTAAATTTTTATTTATTTTTTTTTTTTTTTTAATTTTAATTTTTTTTATTTTATGTTTTTATTTTATTTTTATTTATATTTTTTTTTTTTTTTTTGTAATTTAAATTTTTTTTGTTGGAACATTCGTGCGGTTTAGTCTAAGGTATTCCACGTAGGGCCATTTTAGTAAAACTGGGTACTTCAAAAATAGCTAAAATATGTAGTAGTAAGTCTTATGTTTTAATAGCAATCTTTTTTTTTTTTATTTGTTATTATAATTTTATTAAATTTTTTAATTAGTTTTTGTTTAATTTTTTGTTTTATTAATTTATTTTTTTATTTTTTTTTCTTCTTTATATATATTTTTTTTATTTTTATTTATTTTTTTTGTATTTGTTTTTTAATTTATATTTAAAAATTTTTTTTTTCTTTTTTATATTTTCTTTATGTATTTGTTTTATTTTTTTCCTTTATTTTTTATTTTTTAATTAATTTATTTTTTTTATTAAAAGTTTTTTTTATTTATGTTTTTTATTTTTGTTTTATTTTTTTGTTTTTTGTAATTTTTATTTTTTGATTGGAACATTCGTGCGGCTTAGTCTAATGCATTCTACTTAAGGGAATTTTAGTAAAACTGGGTATAGAAGTACTTCAAAAATAACAGAAAGTCTTATGTTTTAATAGCTATTTTCTTAAATTTTTATAATATTATTTTTTTGTTTTTATAAATATTTCTTAATTTTTTATTATAATTTTATTAAATTTTTTAATTTATTTTTTTTTATTAATTTTTTATTTCTTTGTTTATTTTATATTTTTTTTTATTTTTTTTATTTCAATTTCTTTTTTTTTTTAACTTTTATTTCGTGTTTCTATTACTTATTATTATCACTTATTTGGTCATATTTACTTACCTCCTTATGTAACTTGTTGTGCCCTAACATATTTACTTAAGGGGTAACACCACTGTAGAAATTTCAAAAAATTGATTTTTTTTTATAAGCTTAAAAAATTCTTTGAACCTTTTAAAATACAGAACAAAAAGTTTTATACGTTACCGAAGTTTATTTCATAAATATTTTAAGCTTTTAACCAAGCGTTAGTGACTGCTACCTAACGACTTCTCCAAATTTCCAAACTTTAAACGCGTTTTTCTCAAAACACGTTTTCTGAAATTGGCACGCAGCATAACTCAAACAATTTTAAATATTTTTAATCAGGTTTTTCACTACATCTGTATAATAACCTTCTTAAGAGAAGAGCGTAGGGGATTTTCGATATATTAATTTTAACGATTGTTATAATTATTTAAGTGCCGTTTTTTTAGTCCAAAATAGAGTGTTTTCCTTCAAATGCTTGCTAATTTCACAAAAATAAATATTTTTAAAATCCCCTACGTGTTTCTCTAGCTATTCTTATCTAGATTAAGAAAAAAAATGTTTCTTTGTTCCAGATTAAAATTTGCACCCTCTGTGCTGCGTGCCGCGGAGCTCCTTCAAGAGAAACCACATTACAAAAATGTCTCCAATGCCGCCATTTTGTAAAATTTTTCGATCAAACTTTGTAGTTTTGTATTTTAGTATATAAGTAATAACTTCCCAAATCAGAGTGATTGTTTTCCCTTTCCTTCTATACAAAAAAATTCTTTAAAAATCGTGTTTATTTTACGCGTGTACAGTGGTGTTACCCCTTAAGCAAATGGCAAAAGTTTTGTGATGTCTTACTTAATATGTTTTCTTTTACTGCATTTAGAAATAAACTAACAAAAAACCAGAAAACCAGAAAAAAAAACAAAAATAGTTGAATTATAAAATAAATTCACTGTACAAAAACTTGGTGCATTTAAAGATTTTCGATAAGTATATACATACAGAATTGCATTTTTATTTGATAAAACGATTTTACAGTAAGCACACTATCCCCTAGAATTATGTTTCCTTTAAAAACAAAAAATTAAATAATTAACAAAAATAAGGGATATACATATTTGGATGGTTCGCATAGCATTTGCCCTAACGGCTCCCCACAATAAATAGTCCAACGGGCTTAAATCATAGCTCCGAGGCGGCCAATTGATATCGGAATTCAAAAACGTTAGCTAAAAGTTCGAGTGTAACTTTGGCAGTGTGACAAGTTGCACCGTCCTGTTGAAACCAAATGTCGTCCACGTCATCCTCTTCAATTTTTGGAAACAACTCGTTGAGCATGTCACGGTAACGCTCGCCTTCAGCGAGTTCTCCTTAATGACCTCTATCGACTCAAAGCGGCGTCCGCGGAGTGACAATTTAAGTTTTCAGAAAAGGAAAAAGTCACAAGGCGCTAATTACGGTGAATACGGTGGTTTTTCGATAATATTTGTGGAGTTTTTGGTCAAAAAAGTGTTCACAATATGAACCTTGTGAGACGGTGCGTTATCATGGTGCAATATCACTTTTCTGTCCACAAATTGGGCTGTTTCCTGCGTACATTCCCTCTAAAACGTCCCATAACTTCCAAATAATATTCCCTGTTACCATTTGGAATGAATTCCGAGTGCACAACCACCTGATAATCAAAGAAAACGAGTAGCAAGGCTTTCACTTTTGACCGACTTTCACGTGGTTTTTTGGATTTCGGCTCATGTGGATAGCGCCATTCAGCCACCTATTGACTGTTGACTGATTTGCATGTCAAACTCATATACCCACGTCTCATCACCTGTTATGATGCGCTGATGCCCTGGATCATTGTTGGGTCCGAATTCACTCGCTCAAGCATGTCTTCAACCACCTATTTCTGATGAATTTTTTGAAAGAAAATCAACTCTGTTAGAACGAGTCGAGCAGTCACGCGTCTCATGCCCTATTGATGGTGCGAAATGTTGTGAATTGATTCGTGAGACACACTAAGGTCACGAGATACCTCCGTAAAACTTAAATGATGGTTTTCCAGCACCATTTCCTTGACTTTGTCGACGTTTTCAACCGTTGACGACGTTAAAGACGTTGATGGGCGACCAGATCGAAACCAATCTTGCTCGATTTACCGGCCCTCGGCTACTCGTAGATCGTTGTTTTTGATAAAGCACACTCGCTATTGGCTTCTTGCGAGATTTTCAACGATTCGGCGTACGAAATCCCGTTAACAACACAAAATGTAATACTAATTCTTTGTTCGATATTTTCATCCATATTGAAAATCGTAGAACATCCCTGCGATTGACTGATATAATTAAATGCCAAAAACAAGCAAATTAACAGATGACCTCAAACTCGGCGACCCCGTCTCTTTAATTCTTTTACTTTGATTTTGTTAGCACTTTTTGAACTTTATTTCCGACACTGATTTTCTAATCTCTTTGGTATAAAAACTTGAATGCTTCGTGGTATGGTTGTGTGAAGCAAATCGAATAAGATTTCATGTTTAATAAAATATTACAGATTCAGCTATAGTATATAGGTACATAAACAAAGTGGCGCAAAATTAATAATCCAATTTTAAATATTTTTTAATAAATTTTTACCAAATGCCAGAACACAAAATGATTTTGAGTGATGAAATCTTTATTTGTACCTTCACGCGCTCTATAGCTTGTCTGTTTGTATGCTGCAGCTGTCTACTTCACAAGTGTCTAATAAGACTGACATACGACGCCATTCGCAAAAATTAGAAATCTTCCTTTAGGGTGATTAATTTTGCGCCCCCTTGTTCTATATACGCTTTACTTTTCACTTACTTATAATGGAATGCCATAAAAGAATGATTAAATTGAATAATAAAAATTTATTCATACACTTACTCTCGCACTCACACACACACCCACACACTTTTCTGTAATGCTACTAATCCCAAATCGATTTGTATACAACAAATGCGATAAAACTTCAAAAGGTAGGGCAAAGAAAATGTACAATAATTGTTGTAGCCCGAGGAAGACAAACAGCAACTTCCGCTACTCAATAGAGCCCATGCACAAACACATCCTCAAGCACATTTTATCTCCCTCTTCTTCTTCTTCTTCTTCTTCTTCTTGTTACATTGAGTTTGTATTGTTTTGTGTTCATTGTATTTTTCTTTTTTATTATCATTGTCTGTAATTTTTATATTCCTACTTTCTTTGTTTTCAATATACATCGACAACTTGTGCGAGCGAAGCATCTTTCGTGGTGGCTTGCAAAAACGAAAAATAAAATAAAAGAGCAAGAAAAAAAAATATATAAAGTCTAATAAGTGGGTACAAATCGAACAATGTGTTGCCAATAAAAAGGTATTACATAATTTTGTCTGTCATAAAAATACTTGTAATTGGAAAACATAAAAAAAAATGAAAAGTTAAAAACTTTTTCAATACTTCGATTCACTTAAGCAAAGTGGCTGGCGGTGGTGGCAGCTGCAAATTAAGGGAGTTAAACTTGTTGCAAGCATCGGGAGGGGTGGCCAACGTCGATTCCAATGAAACGTAAATAAGCTGAAGGCAAAAACAAAACACTTGCCTGAGTAATAAGTTCGCAAAATATTTTGCAGTAGCGGCTTAACTTGGCTTGTGCATACAAATACGCAGGCGAGTATTGTAATAAAATAAAAGTGTGCATGTGTGTGTGTGTGTGTGTATGCAAGGAGATAGGAGAATAAGTGTATTGCACACAGTAGCTACAGCAGCCACTAAAGTACCTTAAAAATAAAGGGAACTACACAAATGCGAAGCGCAAGGAATGAATGAACTCTCTGGTTATCGACATTTGAAGCGCTGCGACGTTAGACGTCTGAAAGTGCCCTTCTTCTCGTTCCTACTATCTTTGTTTTCGATTCAAGTTTTTATGCTTTATTTCTTATGTCGCTTCTTTCGATTTTATTTCTCTTTTCTATTTAATTCGCTGCCAATTTTAATTATTTTTCTCAAATTTGATTGCTACAGTTTTTATCTTGCTAGAAAATCTCTCTCAAAAATCTCAAAAAAATTAGTTGTATTTGTACGTTAAATAAGACAAGTTGTTATCGCTACTTAATAGCAGGTGAATATTGATTGAGTTGTTGAACAGAATTTGCATATAATTTTACTAGCTGACCTTTGCCTGTTCGCAGTACATACAGGAAATATTTAAGTATAAAAAACGCGCTATGACTTTATTTAAAATTCTGTCTAAAAAACTAAATTGAGAGGGATTGTATATATATACATATACATATATGCAGGGTGAAGTCAAAAATAAACAAGACTGAGTTAAAATAGAAACGACAGGAGCTTTTTTCTGATAACTTCGAGTTTATTTATTCAAAAGAGTTCCCTCTGGCCTCAATACACTATATTGGATGATCTAAAATGCAATTGTCCGAATAGGTAGAAGTCACAGGGAGCCATATCAGGCGAATACGGTAAGTGATTTATATTTAAAATGCGATTTCTAGTCAAAAAATTAGTCACAAGAGTGGATCGATGAGTTGGTGCCTTTTCATGCAATAAGCGCCAGCTTCCTCCATCGCGGTATTTGGTATTCTCGGCGAATTCGACAAATGCGATACAATAAACGCTTCAAAACGCCAAGGTAGAAAATTGCATTGACGGTTTGCCGAACTCCTCTTGGACAACTCCCTTGGAATCGTAAAAACAAATGAGCATCGACTTGATTTTTGAATTCTCCAAACGCACTTTGTTGGGTGGTGGCTCGTTTGGGGCCTTCCATTCGGCACTTTCACGCTTAGTTTCAGGTTCATGTTGGAAACCCCACGTTTCGTCACCAGTTACAATGTTGTAAAGGAAGTTCTCGTCTTTTCTCGCCTCTTTAATGAGGTCTTCCGAATGTTGAATTCTGAGCAATTTTTGGTCCCCAGTTAACTTTTGCGGAATGAAATGTGAACAGACCTTTCGTTAGCCCAAATGATCAGTTAAAATGCAATAAATCGATGTTTTGGAAATATTCAACTTCGATTCCATGAATTTCAACGTTGATTTCGGTTCATTTTTGATAAATTTACAAATAATTTCGATGAAGTTTTAGGTTACCAAGATAACGCACCATCTCACGGGGCTCCTATTGTGAATACTTTTTTGGCCAAAAACTCCACAAATATCATCGAACAACCACCGTGTTCACCAGATTTAGCCCCCAGTGACTTTTTTCTTTTCTCAAAACATAAATTGCTACTCCGCGAACGCTGCTTTGAGTCGATAGGGGCAATTAAAGAGTATTCGCTGAAGGAGCTGAAGCTTGAAAGATACTAATCGACTAATCGTTGTCATAGGCGTATTGCGTCGAGTGGAACCTATTTTGAAGGCGAGAAAATAAATTTTAATGATTAAACAATTATTTTGCATTTTTTGATGTCTTCATATGAATGGAACTGCTGATCAGCTAGACCATGTGCCATCGATCGGAACAAGTGATAATCGGACGGCGCAATATCTGGAGAATATGGCGGGTGGGGTAGGATTTCCGATTTCAGTGTTTCCAGGTAGGTTTTAACGGGTTTGGCAACGTGAGACTGAGCGTTGTCATACTTTAAAATCACTTTTTCATGCCTCTCCGTGTATTGAGGCCATTTCTCGCGCAGTGCTCGGCTCAATCGCAGCAATTGAAGTCGATACCGATGGGGGGATCGACCCAGTGATGGTTTCGCTTGGTTTTAACAGTTCATAATAAATAACACCAACTTGGTCCCACCAAATATAAAGCATAACCTTCGCAGCGTGAATATTCGGCCGAGGCGACGACGTAGAAACATGACCGGCAGTCCCGATGATTTCCATTTCTTTGGATTGCTGTAAAGAATCCATTTTTCATCACCCGTCAGGATGCGATGAAGAAAACCCTTCCTTTTCCCTTTTTCGCCGCTGGAGGGTTCAACATCCCTTGGTTTTAACTCATAAGGAACCCAAGTCCCCTGTTTGTGAATCATTCCCAAAGCATGCAATCGCTTCGAAATGGATTGGCGGGAAACTCCTAATACTGAAGCGAGCTCCTCTTGCGTTTGTCACGGATCGTCATTGAGCAATGCCTCCAATTCAGCGTCTTCGAAGGTTTTTGACCGTTTTTGAAGCGACGGAACCAATCGCGGCACTTTGATTCACTTAAAGCAGTATCTCTATAAACTTTTTGTAGCTCTCGATGCGCTTCAGCCGCCGTTTTTTTCGAATGAAAGAGGAAAATCAACACTTGCCGCAAATGACGATTATTCGGCAGAAAATCAGACAGTTTCGCAAAACCAAAAGTATATGATACCAAAACAAAAGCACTGATGTGTCGAAGCAGTTTGTTTATCATCAACTAGCACATACTGCTGACGACATCTATTGGGAACCTAGCAAGTCCTTGCACATCCTGCATATTCTCCCTTGGATTACTAGTTGTTCCCCAGTTTGAAAAAAATGGCTTCCGGGAAGACGATTTGATTCAAACGAGGAGGTGATTGCATAACGAATGGTTATTCTTCAGACTTGTGGAAATCCTATTATTCGGAAGGGATCAGCAATAAACTTAACAAGAACAGCGTTGTACAAAGTGTATTAGCCTAAGGGGAGACCAGGTACATAGAAAGATTCATTTATTTTTCTCACAAAAATCTTATAAAACAATTTGGAATATTTGTTACTTAATTTAAGGCAATAACTTTAAAAGTCGTCTGTCGGAAAAAATTTTGTAGATATTCATTTACAAACCTATTCTTCTATAATAAATCGTCTGAATTTTAAAGCAACAGTACTAAAATTGATTAATGTTTTCCATTCAAAACCATTTACACCATTTGGAACATGAACTAAAGGGTTTTCCAATAACAGGTGTTACAGTTGAATGGATTGCGTTATCGAGAGATTATTAACGATTTTTTATGGCCGGAATTGGGAGATATTGATCTGAACAACGTTTATTATCAACGAGACGGCGCTAAGTGCCACACAAGCAACGAAATCATTGATATTTTACGGGAAAAGTTTCCGGACCGTGTTATCTCTCGAAGAGGTGATCACAATTGGCCACCGAGATTTTGTAATTTAACCCTTTCGCTACTGCTGGGACACTGATATCCCACAGCATGTTCACTTCACCCTGAAACTTGCAATTTTCATAGGAAAATCAACCAAAATGTCCCAATTAGTAGCTGCGAACAATACTTACTATTTACCGTTATCCGCTTTCCACACTGTTTCAAACGTGTTTAGTTTTGATCAGTTGTTTGTGAGCAGCCGCTAATATTGCATACAATTTACGCGTAATTTTGGTGAAATAATACGTATTTTTATAAGAAGTGTTGATTTTTCTAAAGAAAAATATTGCCCTTTTACTGGTAAGTACAAATATATATTTTAATAAGAGTTTTGTGAAAAATATTCAGCGAAAATTCATTTTGGGATGCATGTATCCCAGCAGGGCTTTATATAGAGACATATATGTCCCAGCAGTACGTTGTACATAATGTATCACGCAGCTAATTTTTTCATTTTTGCAACCTCGTAGACAGCAAAAATGTCGAAATTAAATCGTGATCAAATTAGTGCATTACTTCAAGAAGATGATGATGAATCCATGGAATCAGGAACTGATTTTAGTGTACTAGATAAAACCACTGGAAGGACGATTCTTCCAGCAATTCAGAGGAGACCGGATTGAGTGACGAAAATGGTGGCATAGACGATCGACGAGGTGAGGAAGCCTCAGGCACGGTTATTTGGAGCACACAGAATAAGTCGTTTGTTTCAAGAAAATCGGTTAGTAACCACCGCGAATGCAAAATTGCAGTAAATATTGGGCGCCACTCAACCCCCTATGAAATTTTTCGCAAATTGTTTACAAGAAGCATGCCTTTGTACATTGCCCAATGTACTAATGAGAGGCTCAGGAAAATACCCATAACGGAGCGTAACAAAAAAAAACTTCATCAGACGGACTCCGGTGAAATTGGTATATTACTTGGATGCATGTTTATCATGTCGTATAACCATGTACCGTCGATTAAAAACTACTGGTCGAATCATAACTCTTTGAGCAATGAATCTATAAATTCAGCCATATCACGTGATCGTTTTGAGCAGATAATGTCTAAGCTATATTTTGCTCCAGTTGACAAGCCAGCAGATGCAGGAAAAACCTATTATATTGACGATTTCATGAGTTGCTTGAAAACAACATTCAAAGCCTGCCGGGATGATAGTAGCTAGTACGAAGTCAAACTAAAACCCTTTAATTAATTTTTTAAGTAACTTTCTTGATTGCAGGTACCATAGCGGTAAAGTGGCAGGACGTCAAAGAGGTAATGCTGCTCAGTAATTGCCACACATCTGAAATGAGCACTGTTAGACGCAAAATGAAAGATGGAACTGAGGCAGAGTTTCCATGCCCTGACATCGTAAAGACGTACCGCGCAATAATGGGCGGTGTGGACTTGGCAGATCAAATGTCGGGATTGTATGATATAAACAGAAAATCAAATAAATGGTGAAAAAAGTATTTTATCGTGGCATGATGATGGCTGCTGTAAACACTTGGGTTATATATTCGGAGTTGAATAGGAAGAAACCTGCCTTCTTACCAGTGCTGGTCGAGATTGCTGAGTCGCTAATTGAAAAAGGAAAGGAATATACCGCATATAAACGATCCCGTCGGTCTGGAAGATCATCGAATAGGTAAAGGTGGTTTTTTTTAGAGGTTAGGTTTTCAAGTTGGCACTACTTTTTTCGTAGATGGTCTTTTTGACAGCTGTCACTTTATTTATGCTCAGTTTGGTTTGCCATTTCATAATGAATAGACTTACACCTGAACAAGCGCGTCGCACGTTCAGTGAATGGGCCTAAAACGAGATGGCCACCGATCCCGATTTTCACAAGAAAATTTTGTTCAGCGATGAAGCTCACTTTTGGTTGAATGGGTATGTCAATAAGCAAAATTGTCGCATTTGGAGTGAACATAATCCACAAGCCATTGCTGAGACGCCGTTACATCCTCAAAAAGTCGCTGTTTGGTGTGCTCTATGGACAGAGGGAATCATTGGTCCATATTTCTTTAAAAATGAAGCCGGCCATAATGTTACAGTCAATGGAGAGCGCTATAGAGCCATGATTAATGACTTTTTCGTGCCTGAATTGGACGATGTTGATGTGGACGACCTTTGGTTCCAACAAGACGGCGCTACATGCCATACAGCCAACGCAACAATCGATTTATTGAAGGAAACTTTTGGTGAGCGTATTATCTCGCGCCGTGGACCTGTGGCGTGGCCTCCAAGATCGTGCGATATAACACCGCTGGACTATTTCTTGTGGGGCTATGTGAAGTCGCTTGTCTACGCGGATAAGCCCGAGACGATTGACGTCTTGGAAGAGAATATTCGGCGCGTTATTGCTGACATACGGCCCCAATTGCTGCAAAAAGTGGTCGAAAATTGGGCCTCTCGGCTGGAATTTATTCGAGCCAGCCTCGGCGGCCACTTGCCCGAAATCATTTTTAAAACATAATGGCAAACCCTTATCTTTATAATAAAGCTAATTATTATTAAATTCTTGGCCATAACATTAAATTATATACGTTTTATTTCATCTTGAAAACCTAACCTCTAAAAAAAACACCCTTTACAAATCAATGACAAATGTGGGGGATCATTTACCCATAGAGCAGTCTAAAAGACGTCGGTGCGTAGCATGCGCCAATCGAAAAGTCGAGAAAAGAACAAAAATTATTTGCCGGGCTTGTAATTTGCCATTCTGTATACAATGTTTCGCTTCATCACATTCATAAAATAAATAAAAGTGCAAATCATATGTTATTACCAAAAAACTGTTTCTACTTTCTAGGTGTAGTTTGTACCCTATTGGGACAAATATATCCCATTTTTAAATACTGTTGGGACACATATGTCCCACCTCAAAATACCGTTATCTACATAAGTTACAAGCTTCATCTAGTTTCTACGCACATAAAGTACCAATGGGTATCCAAAAACACAAAAATTAAGTTTGAACAAATCCCCTGCAAAAGTCGGAGCGAAAGGGTTAACACCTTGTGACTTTTTTCTTTGGAGCCACATAAAAAAGAAGGTCTACGCCAACAGCCCAGGGGCTAAGGCTATCGAGGACATACGGCAGCCACTTTGCAATTCGGTTGAGGAACATTTTATGAAAAGGATATTATCCTGTAAGCGTGGTCCCTGATGGTGTGGTCATTTGCCTGATGTTATTTTCCATTATTAACGGCATACCTTCCTCTTTAGAATGAAATAAGCAACCGATCATTTATATTAAAAAATAGCATTTTTCTTTGAATATTAAAATAACACCTCTTTTTGGAAAACCCTTTATTTCGAAAGAATTGGTTTTTGCAGGGACTTTTCAAACGACCCTCGCAAATTCTTAATACAAAAGTAAAGGAAATTTGTGCACCAAAAAGTTGCGTTCCCAAAAGTTGCCATCCAAATCGCCCGGCTGTCTTTTCAATTTTCATACATTTCTATGTATGTGTGTGTGTGCGTGTGTATTTGCTTGCTGCCCAATATGCCTTACCTTTCATTAGTTGCGCTGCGTCGAAAAGTAATTTTATTACTGTACAAATGTCCAGCTGTGAGTGTAGCCAATGACGCTTTATGAGGATATTTGAACAAAAATCTATTAACTTTTTGCGTACAAAAACCCAAGCAAGAAAACGCGGCTTTATCTTATCAAAATTGATAGAAAGCCAAAAAGTACAGCGTTTTATTTGTAGTGGTATTTTATATTTGTTTTTGTTGCTGTGTTTGTAGCAAAGTTTCATTGAAATGGCGCAGATTTTCTGCTGCGACAACTTTTCCATTTGGCTTTCTTTTTGAAATTTTGTATCGCCTAAGCGGTTGGATTAAAATTGAAAACTTGAGTTCAGATCTTGTGAGAATTACGCGAATGAATAATTTAATGCCACTTGGGTGATAGTCGAAAAATTTTCGCAATTAAAATTTCAGCAAATTTGCCTAGATAAAAGTAAATCCCACTTAAGCGCTTGCTAATTGATTTTTATGGCATTTTCGCTTTGAGCCATGCACCAGCCAGCGCTCCATTTAAGGCCTGCAGATAGGTTTTGCTTATCAAAATATTACTTGTCAACTTTTGGGTTTTAATTTGGGGTTTCAGTTCTTTAAATGGCCGCTTGAAATAAGTGCGGCATTATTTTCTTGCTGCTTTTCGCATAGCCAAATAATTGCCAATTAAAATAACTTTGCTATGTTTTACGCAGCCAATTCGGCAACAGAAAAGTAAAAAGAAAATTTCAAACTCATTCTTTCGAAATGAATTCGATAATCGCACTTGACTTAACTAAATAAATTTTAGCAAATTAAATAGAGCGGCACACTCGCGCAACGACTCATTTGTATGCAAATTGTACGCGCGTGCTATTGTACAGCTTACATACAAGTATTTATATGTATGCGTGTGTACACAAACACATATGCAAATTAGGAAAAAAGATATGGTTTTAGCGATTTTCATCATTTTACACACTGAGTTGCAGGCAAAAATTAATTTTATTCACTACTTGATAATCCCATTTCGTACAACTGCAGCATTGCTCCACTTTATTGTTTTGCACGCGTACTCGTACAGTTAACATAATTAACGTTATGTTGCAACATATTCGCATTCGTATTTGCTATTTGTGGCGCGCTGACAATGCAGTTTGTTCGCGCTACCGTTGCTGCTGCTGCTGCTGTTGCGGACTATTGTTGACGCTTGGCAGCATTGTTAATATTACCGCATACGTTTCAATTAAATGCATGTACATTTTGATTGATGTTGAGGACATTTGTGTTGACAGCTAAAATCTGTGCTATGCTGTGCGAGTTTTGTGTGCGAATGCGTGTATGGGTGTGTGCGTGCATGGTTACCCAACGGGCCTGACTAAGGGGACTGGCTGAAGGCATTTTTATAAAACTGATTTTTGGAATATTTTGTGTATCAGAAGTACCATAAAAGTTCCTTTTTGATTAAGACCGGCTGCGTTTTTGTATGAATCCACAATCTAGTTTGATGTACTTTCCATGCTTTAGCTTGAGGTTCCGGTAATTTAAACCAGCGCCGGAGAAAAATAAAGTAAAAAGTTCAATGATAGATATTTTGTTTTTACTTTCAAATCGAAACTTGGTGTTTTTAGGTGTTATAGTGAAACTAGAAGGGAGTCCCTATCTATCACCCATGGCGTATGAGTAACCAATAAAAGGCAGTAGGTACCTAAGGCATTCGCTAAATCGCTTTAAAATGTCGAAACCTTCAAGTACTTAGCAGTAAACTGCAAGCTCAAGTAGTACAACAGATCTGGAAGTATCATTGGATCGTACTTCTTCAAAGATGCTGCGAATCGTAACTTAATTGTGAATGGTGAGCGCTACCGCGAAGCTATATCCAACTTTTCTTTGCCCAAAATGCAAGAGCTTGACTTGCATGATATTTGGTTTCAGCAAGACGGTGCCACATGCCACACAGTACGCGTAATAATGGACTTGTTGAGAGACCAGTTCGGTGAACATTTTATTTTTTTGAAAAACTAAAAAAAACCTTTAAAAAATCACCCACCTGAAACTGCCTCATAGCAAAAACTCTTGTAATGGACGTGTAAGCTACAGCTCTATAGAATCCGTATAAGATCATTAGGAATGTACGGATGCGAAATATGGGTTCTTACTACACATATTTATTTATTTATTTATTCATTTAATAATATAGGTGGGTAGGTAGGTAGGTAGGTTGGGTGGTTGTCGTAACGGCACACTTAGACCTTACGCAGGTCCATTGTGACACGACTGGAACTTATCCTTACCCTATGGGTTCCTTTTCAAACCATCCGGTAGCTTAAATGAACGAGCAGAGCTTCGTTGGTTTTAGATGGGCTATGTCCGCTACATTGGTTAGAAATGCTGTATCAAGAGTGCACAACCTCCTCATAGCTAAGTTTCATACTCACATAAAAGGTGCCTGACTGTTTCTTTTTCATCTATATTAAGACAGCTTCTACAGAAATTAATGGTGAAATTGATTAACCTTCTAGCGTGGCTGCCTATTAAACAATGACCAGTTAATACCCCTGTCATTTTTCTTATGGCTTCTCTGTTAAATCTTAACAAGCTTTTTGATCGACCGCTGTTCCATTTCGTCCATGTCTGTGGGCTTAGTTCGCATTTGTGAGGTTTTGCCAACTTGTATTTACCGTGTTGAGGGTTTCCCTGTCTATTAGTAATTTACAAGTGGCTAAAGGCGTGGGTATCAGCGTCTTATCCACTTGGAGGTCGAGCGTAGTACCCACTCGAGCAAGTTCATCTACTTTGCAGTTCCCTGCTGTATTCCTGTGACCTAGCGCCCAAATAAGGTGTAATTTGTAGAATTAAAATATATCATTTAGAATTCTAAAACATTCTAGGACTATTTTTGACGAGCGTGTTTCAGATTCTAGCGCTTTTATTGCTGCTTGACTGTTCGAGACTTAATTTGTGGATAATACTCTCGTTTTTATTACGGGCGAAATGATTCGTTAACTCCGAGTTTATCGGAGTAAACCCCTCCACCTACTCTGTTGTTTAGTTTTGAGCCATCTGTATAAATATTTATATCATTTTCTCTGACAATAAGCCCGTTAACCCATTCCGCTTTGGAGAAAAATATTGTGAGGAAGGATATATTTAAGCTGATATCTTTGGTCTTACAGAAATCCGTTGTACCAGGGGAATTTTTTCTAAAATTGAAGAGTGCCCTCTCTGGTTCGTTCTGAGTATACCGATTTCTCTTAATGTGAGAGCTGCCGGGGCAACTATTTGCTTGCCGAATGGCTCTATTGGTAATAGGTTAAGCATAATATTTAGTGCCTCTGTGCGTGTAGTTCTAAAAGCCCCGCAGATGCCAAGAGTGGCCATTCTTTATACATGTGACATGGTTTTTTTGATAAATAACTTACCTAAAGTCGGCCACCATACTCGTATACCGTATGTTAGGATTGGTCTTAAAATTGCTGTGTAAAGCTAATATACGATGGACGGGGAAAGACCCCAATTTAGTTCTTTTAGCTGTTTACAAGAGTGGAGTGCTATTGTCGCTCTTTTTACTCTATCTTCAAAATTTGCCTTCCAATTTAGTTTTCTGTCCGGTATTAAACCTAAGTACCGGGCTTCATCACTGAATGACAGTGCCGTTCCACCTAGAGTTTAATAGTCTAAAAATGCAGTATTTTTTGAAGTATATGGAAAATAGTTTATTATTATATATTAAAACAATTCAACTAAAAATAAATTAGATTTATTATTTATTTATTTCATTTTAATTATAATTACTTTACGGGATGTCGATCACCACAGCTATCTATCGAGAAAATAATGGATTTCTTGTTCTCCAAACTAATATTTCACGAGGGACTAATGGGAAGGTTAACCTTTTTCGTTTAGAATATTTCTAATAATTATAACGTTTTATTTTGCTTTGATTTACTTTAGCTCCTTAGACCTAAAATCGATCTAGAAAATGGCGTAGTACATTTGCTTTCTAAAATTAGACCAAAACGGAAAGCAGATCATTGGAGATAGTAAGTTTAGACTTCAGCATCTAAACTCAGAAGAACTAAATAAACTGGGGTAACTTTTGGATAAATCTAAAAACATTTTTTGCATGGAAGGGAACAAACTCACTTTGACTCATAAAATAAAGAAAAAAACTATTCACGAAGATCCAATCTACGTAAAATCGTATAGATACCCTGAAATTCTACATATTGGCGGCCTCGGTAGTCTAGCGTAAGCTCAATAGCCAAAAACTAAGAAAAACACGCACTTACACATTGCAGCAGTAGTGCCAGACACACCAAGTTTAGCGAAGTCCTCAACCGTCTGTGCGATCCTTCTGCAGAATAATGTGTTGTTCTTAAGCAACGACAGGTGGCAATTCCCATTATTTAGGACTGGTGGCGGCAGGCTAATCACCTACTCTGTCAGAAATCAAAATACATAAATTAACGATTGCATGAAGCAAACTTCAAAATTTGAATAGATTAAAGTTACTTTTAGAAAGAGAAACTGAGTAACTCAGCCATGCTGTACTACTAGTAGGCTTTAAACCGAATCCTAATAAGATCAGAGCAATTTTTAATTAAACCATTTCTAAAACAGTAAAGGAAATAAACTAATTTTTTGGTTTAGCAGGATAATATCGCAAGTTCATTCGAAAGTTTGCAGAAAAACTAAGTCTTCAACTAACTGTCTAAAAAGGCAATACAACTTTGATTACAAATGATCTAATTCTGTGCTACCTACGAAAAGGTATTTACATCGGCCACCGATGCGTTAAACGTGGCGCTGGCGGCCGTGCTAAGTCAACAAGGGCACCCCATTTGCTTTGCTAGTCGAATACTCAACGAACATGAGTCAATAACGCGATTACAAACAGACAACAAAAAGACCTTAACGAAAAATTTTGCAAATGCAGAGGTTTCGAAAAAGCGATTAGATAAAATGAGTAGTTCATAAAAAAAGTTGGACTTATACAAACTGAAAAAGAAGGAAAATATCACATTGGTGAGTTTAAAAGCCAAAATGTTGGAACATATTTATATGTACATCGATTTTAAAGAAAAAAGAGGTTGTCTGTAAAGTCGGTTTACTGACGATAGCTTAACGTGATAACGTCATAAGAAAATACTGATTGAATGGTTGCATTTTCAAAAGAAAATTTTAATTTTATTTGTTTGATAGATATTTTGTATGGATATAGAGAATGAGTTAACATTAACATAACATAATATACTTTAACATAACATAACATAACATAACATAACATAACACAACACAACATAACATAACATAACATAACATAACATAACATAACATAACACAACATAACATAACATAACATAAGATAACATAACATAACATAACATAACATAACATAACATAACATAACATAACATAACATAACATAACATAACATAACATAACATAACATAACATAACATAACATAACATAACATAACATAACATAACATAACATAACATAACATAACATAACATAACATAACATAACATAGCATAACATAACATAACATAACATAACATAACATAACATAACATAACATAACATAACATAACATAACATAACATACCATAACATAACATAACATTACATTACATAACATAACATAACAAATTACCCCGTATTAAAGCACTTATCAACAGCTTTCATTTGATACCCATATTGTACATACACAACCAAAGGTTACCCGGGTCCACGTTTTGACCTATATCTCGAGACCCCAGTCACGGAGCGGCGTGAAAAATACTCTGTACTAAAGCATTCACCAACAGCTTCAATTTGATATCCATATTGTACAAACACATTCTAGGGTCCACGTTTTGGTCTCTATCTCGAGACCCTAGTCACGGAGCAGCATGAAAAATACTCTGGACTAAAGAATTCACCAACAGCTTCCATTTGATACCCATATTGTACATACACATCCGAAGGTTACCCGGGTCCACGTTTTGACCTATATCTCGAGCCCTATTTCCAAAATAAAATATAATCCATGTTACTCGTGGATGATGTAGCTTTCGAATGGTGAAAGAATTTTTAAAATCGGTCCAGTAGTTTTGAGCCTATTCATTACAAACAAACAAAGTTTTCCTCTTTATAATATTAGTATAGACAACATATCTTATAAGGTATATGGTAAATATTACCATACATTTTTTCCTTCATATATAATAAAAAAATTAATAATTATAACATTAAAACAACAGGTATTATTAACAAACTTGGTTTTATTTTAAATTCTTCAAGTGAATCAAATTAATAATAATCAATAAGAAGGCATATGCAAATACAAATACGTGAATTTACTTATACATATATGTACATTTGCGCATATACATACATACATATGTATATACGCTCACTTAAGTAGGAGAGAGCAAGATATCGAACGTTGCCGTTCGTTTGCTTTGTTTGCTTTGTCGTTCGTTCCGCCCTTTCGCTTGCAGTTCATTCAATGCAATGAGCAAGGTAACACTAATATGAGCAAGGTAACACTAATATGAGCAAGGTAACACTAATATGAGCAAGGTAACGGCAATGAGCAAGGTAACTACATATGAGCAAGGTAACTACATATGAGCAAGGTAACTACATATGAACAGTAATGAGCAAGGTAACTACATATGAACAGTAATGAGCAAGGTAACGACACATTTTTTCGTGCGTGCAGCCTGTTAAATCGAATTATAAGACGTTATCACGTCAAAAGAAAACCAACTAAATCTCTTCTAAATCTATCAATCGAAATTTTTAGTTTAACCTTTACTTTTTTTCGTAATAAACGTCATTAGCCACGTCTCCTTTCCATGCACGTTTTGGATGTTGTCATGAAAAACGCCTTGTTATCTGGAGGCGGTATTACCTGGGCACCTAACGGATCTTGACTATGCTGATGATATCTGCCTCTTCCACAACTATCTTCACACGACAGCGAAGATTCAAGCAGTGCGAGTAGCAACTGAGAAAGCCGCAATATACAGCAAACCAAAGCCATGCGGTTAAACACAGGAAACACGCAAAATTTCGCAATTGATGGTATCGATCTCGAAGACGGTACTGTAGGTTCGAGCGATGATATCAAAAGCCGAATAAAGAAATATGTGGCGGCATTTGGCTCTCTGCAAGCGACTTGGAACGCCTCACACATTTCACGGCGCACAAAAGTGCGAATTTTTAACTCCAATGTACAGTTGACTTTGCTTTATGGTTGTGAAACGTGGAATGCAACGTCAGCTGACATAGGCACATCACAAGTTCTTGTAAACAGATGCCTAAAATTCTAAAAAATATTTTGACCAAATATTATCTCGAATGCTGACTCATGGGCCAGAACCCAGCAGAAGCCAATACTATTAAAGATCCGAAAGAGAAAATTGGGCTGGATTGGCCATGCGGCAAGGGCTGCCATTGGCTGGAAGCCCCAAGAAAACCGCAGACGTGGAAGACCAGCGAATACTTGGAGGTCACTGCTGGAGTGCAAATCCCGAGCCATGAAGCTTTGCTGGAATGAATTTAAAAGATTGGTGCAAAACAGATCCGAATGGAAGAAATTCGGTTAGGCCCTATGTTCCAAACTGGAACCCTAGGAATTTGTGATGATGATTATCATTCGCGTTTTAAACCTATTGAATCACAAAAGTATTTTTTTCATGCTGAGAATATCTCTAAATGATATAAATATTTTATTTGAAAACTTGAATTTGTAAGCGAAGGAAAATTGTAATGAGGACAATGTATAATTTTCGGGTGGGAGAAGTAACATATAAGATGATGTCCAAAATAAAGAGGACTGGCGTTATAAAAATGGTTTTGGTGGCGCTATCTCTTTAATGAGTTACTGCCTTGAAAGTCACATCCCGAGCTGCCTTCCAGTGAAAGCTTGGTGACATTCGCTTCAGTGGAAGCCAAGTTATTGCGTCTAAAGTGTCAGTATGTTTCTGTCATCGGTACAAAAATGAGCTTCAAACAAAGAGCTAATATCAAATTTGGTTTTTAAATCGGTAAAACGTTTACCGAAATATTTGCATTGATGAAACAAGTTTATGGCGGTGATTGTCTATCTCGCGCAAGAGTTCAAGAGTGGTTTACACGTTACAGAGATGGTTGTGAGGGCATAAATGACAATGAACATACGGAAAGCCCAAATTCAGTAATCACCGAAAACTCCATCGACATTTTTTGTAAATGTATCAAAAATGAACCGAAATCAGCGCTGAAATTCATCGAATCGGAGTTGAAAATCTCCAAACCATCGATTTATAGCATTTTAACTGGTCATTTGGGCTTACGAGAGGTCTGTGCACGTTTCATTCCGCACCAGTTAACTGGGGACCAAAACTTGCTCAGAACTCAACATCCGAAAGACCTCATTAAAGAGGCGAGAACTTCCTTTACAACATTGTAACTGGTGACGAAACATGGTGTTTCCAACATGAACCTGAAACTAAGCGTCAAAGTGTCGAATGGAAGTCCCCCGACGAGCCACCACCCAAAAAATTGCGGTTGGAGAAGTCAAAAATCAAGTCGACGCTCATTTGTTTCAACGATTCCCAGGGAATTGTCCACAATTAGTTCATGCCAACGGGCTAAACCGTCAATGCAATTTTCTATCTTGCCGTTTTGAGGCTTTTGTTGCATCGCATTCGTCGAATTCGCCCTAATTACCGAATAACGCGAAGGAGTAAGCTGGCGCTTATTGCATGATAATGCAACATCTCATCGATCCATTCTTGGGACTGATCTGTGGTCTATAAATCGCTTTTTAACCATCAATCACTCACCGTATTCGCCTGATGTGGTTCCCTGTGACTTCTACCTGTTCGGGAAGTTGCATTTGGCCATGAAAAGAAAACGTTTTGTGCCCATCCAAAAGGCTTGTACCGACATACTGAAGGAGATTCCGGTCAATGACCCAAAAACTCTTTCGAAAAGCCTTTAGATCGCACAAAACAGAGGGGACTATTTTGAACAAATAAGCTCGAAGTTATCAGAATAATGCTCCTGACGTTTCTACTTTAGCTCAGTTTTTTTTTATTTTAGCTCAGTCTTTTTTATTTTGCATTTCACCTTCTATGTACTTTAATAGGGAATTCGAAACTTTAGCTTCAGCTTTTACCTGAAGGCATATAAATGCTTTAACGCTCTTAGTATGTAGTTCAACTGTAGAGATTTCAGCTCTTCAGCTTCGAAGTAATGAATTTCCTTCATTAACTGATGGAATTCTGATTTACTCTTTAATTTAGTAAAATATAAAAATAATAAAAAAATCAAATAAATATACTTTTACTTATATATGACATATTTCGAGGCGATTAGTTTTTGCATGATAAAGAAATAAAATCTTTCGAACTATTTATTACTCTGTCCATAAGCGAAATAATCAGCTTCATCAAAACCTGTCAAAATATTTTCTACAGAAATCAAATATTTTGCTAATTGGGTATTAACTGCCAATTTACTATTGGTGGCAGAGTTAGTTTTTTTTCAATATGTGTATGCCACCGTTTGTCATCTGCCATTGAGGCGTATGTCGCTTGGATGAGGTTATGAATTGCGGCTTGCAACAAAGAGTCGTAGGAGTTCAACGAATTTGGGCATCCGCATACATTTTGCACAAATTATCCTGTTTCCATAGCGACCATTCAATAATGCTTATAAATAAGCGCCCAAAATGCATGCAACCGGATATGTACGTAGCTATGCATAAAACTCGTGAAAGAATTCCCAGTACCATCGGTGATTTTTGACATAAAGTAGCGATTGAAAGGAAGCAAGCAAAAGAAAATATTTATCTAAGTAAAAACTACAATTTTCCTCGTTGAAATGTTGCTCTAAAATTTTAAATACGACTACGCACATACACATACATACACGCACCCGCACATAGTTAAAAAACTCTTTTTGGGTTATGCTCTCATGCCATCTGCCATTGCTGCCACACTGAGTTGGGCGAAAGCGAAAGGTTCAAGTAACAATGTTGCACATACAACGGTTGTGTTTTTGATGGATTTCATACACACACATGCATACGTGTGCATGTGTGTGTATATCTGTGGAATAATAACCGAATATGCTTTTGGTGCTCTTGCAGGTACTGTACGCGTACACACATACATACATGCGCATATTTTTGCAGAACTTTATGAGTAGTCTTATAAAAGGAATTGCCATTTAATGTTTGACAAAAAAAGATGCAGCATGCATGAGTTGCAACTCACTCGCATATTGCGCCACGAGCGCCTCGAAGTTATAAGTTACGAGTTATTTCGTTGTATGGCTAAAAGCGTGCGCAAACTGCATACCGAATGTGGACATCACTGGTAGATCACGGTATAACGGCGTTGGAGTAGTTTGTTGAAAGCATTTTTTTGCTTTGTACTTTGTTTTTTTTTTTGCTTTATGTTTGTTTTGCTTTGTGTTTGCTTTTTTTCAGATTAAGCTTGAGCGTTTCGATTGATGCCCGTTCTTAGATACTCCTCACACATACATTCATAATTGGCAAATACATTGTTGTTAGGTATTTTGCCAAGCACTCCCTCCAATTTGTGGTGTATGTCCTGCTGCTGGACTATAAATACGAAGAACTATAGTTTTTTTTTATGGTATGGGAATAAATTTCCGCCCTCGTAAAGGAGATATCGCTGCTGATACCATTTTTGTGTTCACTTTAGTAATGTACTGCTGATTTGAAGGTGTATATGTGAGGTTCCGATCGCAGTTTTTGCACGGACATCAGCTGTCTGTTATCTGGCTCAATGACAGTCTTGAGTATTGCTTACAAGTGCGCGAAAGCATCTTGCCGGGAGTAAACGCGAAAAAAGAAAATCGATGATGGGTTTCAAATCTAAAAGTGTGATTGCATTATACTTGGCTGGAAAATCACAGCCAGCGATTGTTCGTGAGCTCCAGCACTTTGAAGTAAATAACGTTTTTGTTCATCGAGCCACTACTCGTTACAGTGATACTGGTAGTATCGCGAAACGTCATGGAGGTGGTCAACGTCACGTGAAATGGTTCAAACAGTGAAGAAGTGACTTGAGCGAAGTCCCCGACGAAGTGCCAATCAAATGGCGAAAGAACTGAAAATATCTGACCGTAGCGACCGCCGCATACTGAAAAAAGATCTCAAAGTCAAGCCTTACAAGATCCAAAAGATGCATGATCTCACAAGAACACACAAAGCAACACCAAGTCGGAATTGAGAGAGCGAAGGAGTTGCTTTGCTTGGGCGAAAGCGGTCAACTCCGAAAATTGCTCATTCTGATGATTTTTCAAACTGAGCATTTCATAAACTCCAAAAACGAAAGGGTTTATTTCCAAGTCATCGAATGACCACCAGGAAACAGGACCCGCCACAGGTAATGGTTTGGGCCGCCGTAACCGCAGATGGGCGCTCTCCAATCGTGTTACTCGACCCTAGCGTCCAGATAAATGTATAATAAAAAATATTATTGGGAAAGTATTTTGGAGGTTGCTTCGAAGCCGTGGACAGACAAATATTTCGGTGGCAGACCATGGACGTTTCAACAGATCTCGGCACCGTCTCACAAAGCTCGAGTTAACCAAGAATGGCTAAAAAACAACGTTCCGAACTTCCTCACGCCCACACAATGGCTCTCAAATTCATCAGGCGCGAATCCAATAACTCGCTTTGGGCCATTTTGGAGAAGAAGGTCCGAACTAAAAGTTTCGCCAGTCTCGAGCCGCTGAAAAAAGTCATTATCCGCGAGTAGGCCAAAGTACCTGCAAGTCACATTCGGACGGCTTGCGATTCGTTTTAGGACCATCTCAAGGCCATAGCCAAGGAAAAAGGTAGCCATTTCGAGCAAAAGTAAATTGATTCTTAATTTTGTATTATTTTCACACATTTTTTACCATGAATTGAATAAAAGTAGTTATCCAAACTAAATTTATGGGATTTTTAATTGGTAACACTTCGAATAGCGGGCCTTGTACAATTATAACGAAACTACTAAGCTAAACGAAGCGTTTTTTCCACCCTTTCAACTTCATTACATGAAAGTTCGACGGACCATATTTTTTTTGAATTTTTTTCTATTCCGTAGAAAAATGATTAAAGTCACGCGATTTTTAACTGAAATAAGTAATTTTTTTTTTAGTTTATAAATAACCCAAAAAAAAATTTAAAATCCAAATCAAAACCTTTTACGTTAAAATTTCATGATCTTCACCGAAATAATCGAGTAAGGCCTTTTAAAAAACTTAACTCTTTGAAATTTCTTAGAGTGCAGTTTTTTGTGCGTATTGGCAAAAGTGTCAAAGGTGCCATCCAATTGCCTACTTCAACTTCACGAAGGACCCCTGTGAGGCGGTATAACTTTAATACCCCACACAGAGGAAATGCTGTTCCTATCCCGTATAACTGGATACCTATCTGGCAGCCCCAGCACATGAACCGGGTACGGTAAGCCAATCATCTATCTACCTTAAATTTTTTTTTAGAATAAATGAACAATTACTAGGGAGATCCTGGGGCCTCAGCCCTAGTATGGCCCTCTGGATATAAACCCAAATGGTCAGACCAATCATACTGTATGGGGCACTAGTATGGTGGAGCAAATCTTTTCAAAAAACAGTGTTAACCAAACTGGGAAAAGTACAAAGGCTTGCTTGCCTATGCATCACAGGGGCTATGAGAACTACCCC
>JAYXIM010026755.1:0-36186 GCA_037575425.1 Anastrepha fraterculus
CAGGCTTGTACTTATATGGGTTCCGGGACACTCCGGTGTTCAAGGAAACGAAAAACGAAACGGTGTTCAAGGAAACGAGACGAATTGGCCAACCGTGGATCAGCGGTGCCCCCACAGGGGCCAGAGCCAATAATCGGATCAGTCCCGCAAGAATCAAGAATTGGATCAGCGATTATGTAGGCAATCTAATAATAAAGAGCGATGGTCCGGTCTAGAACGCTGCAGAACTGCAAAGTGTTTTGTGACAAGTCCGAACAGAAAACTGTCAAACTTTCTACTAAAACTTAGAAGGAAAGACATTCGGTTGATGGTCGGCATCATTACAGGACACAACCCATGGGGTCAGCATATAACCACCATTGGAATCATCGAGAACACGGTATGCCTGTCATGCTTGGAGGAGGCGGATAGCACTGAGCACTTTCTCTGTGAGTGTCCTGCCTTTGCTAGAGCGAGGCTACGAGTATTGGGTTCCGATGGCATGAGAATGAGTAATATTCGTTCTCTAAAACTGGAGGATATTTACAGATTTGCCAAAGAATCTGGAAAATTCTCACAGGACTAACTATCTCTATCTCTGTCTCTATTCTTTCCTATCTCTTTCTCTGATACTTTTCTCCCTCCCTCCTTGACTATCTACCCCCTTTCCAGAGCTTTAAATACAATGGGCTCTTTAGCCTGAGTGTTTTAGGAGCCACCAAATCTCCTGGTGCTCCTTGGCTCGACCTTTTCAAATTCATAATAACTGAAAACTGAAGAGTGAGCAACATTGTTGGTCAATCAAGAAGCCAATTTTTTCATATTTACTATGTTTTTGTATAACATTGCCACTAATCTGAAAAAAGTAATTAATTTGAGGAGTAAAAATGAAATAACAATAACTTAGTTTAGCAAAGCTTTTGAGTAGGGTTGCCATTTTATTTATCGCTAAAACACTTATCAAAAAACTCGCTTTAAAATAAAATTGCAATTCAATACTAGAATGGTTTTATCAGATGGAACATTATAATTTGAAATAATGGTGACATAAAATGAATACTGGTTGACCATCTACAAAAGGAAAGCACGATAAATTCCAAGGAACTAGATTCTATCCTAAAGTTCCTCTTCGAAGTAGAATTAGAAAAGAGTATATAAATCCTGTATATAACATTTTTCTAATAGCGGTCGCCCCTCGGCAGGCAATGGCAAACCTCCGAGTGTATTTCTGCCATGAAAAAGCTCCTCATAAAAATATCTGCCGTTCGGAGTCGGCTTGAAACTGTAGGTCCCCCCATTTGTGGAACAACATCAAGACGCACACCACAAATAGGAGGAGGAGCTCGGCCAAACACCTAACAGAAGTGAACGCGCCAATTATTTATTTTTTTTTATATAAATCCTGGAAAGAATCCCAATAGATCTGAGGATTACTCGTAATGTAGCAGCATATCCTCAGCGTAATAATGATAATAAACCAGACTACTACACAGTTGATAATCGAAAACTAAACTACCAAAATTTGCGGTTAACTCTAACTTGAATATGTCCTTCGAGTATTTGGCCTCTGACTTACCGCGTGGTCGAAGTAGTGACTTCTCAAACAGTGGGTCGACGTTTGGTCCGTAATGTCTCAGTATCTAACTTTTCATACTCGTAAATACATTTCAATTACAATAAAGAAATAATAATTTACTACATATTTACCATTTTTGTCCAAAAATTGTACTATAAATACTATTTCAAAAAACATTTGAGCACCACTCCCTTGGTTTGAATTTAAAAAGATTAATAAATATTATTCCTCAAAAAATAGAGGCTAAACAAGGCAGCATAGAGGGAAATCCAAAGGCTTTATTACCTTAAACTCACTAAATAATAATTTAAAGCAAAAATATATACTCTTGTCACATATGATTGACACTGGCAAATGAAAAGTTAAAAATAAGAGTTTTCAGAAAAATTCTCGGATGCAATTCTAATTTAAATTCTTTCAAATCAGAAAATGTTGGAATAAATATATTAGAACATAGGTTATTATTAAATTGTATACAAATTTGGGTATAGGTGTACTTACATCTAAATATATAAAAGAGAGTCATGTTAGTTACACTATTTATAACTCGAGAACGGCTGAACCGATTTGGCTGAAAATTGGTGGAGAGGTAGCCTAGAACCAGGAGACGGACATGGCATACTTTTTATCCCATACGAACGCGTTTCCGTGAAGTCACTATGAAATGTGGTATAAGAAAAACGCATCTGATATGGAATAACAAAACGCAAATGACAGCAAAACGTAATTTTGTCTATGGTTAAGTAGAAAATTTGATAATATAAATTTTGTCAGAAATATATAACCACAGTAATTTGTATTCTCTTTGAATCATTATCAATTCTGCGACCAAGATGATCGAATCTTTCCCGACAAAGCCGTAATGCAAGAAGGATACGAAACATTGGGAATGAAACGACTGAAGAAGCACAAGGAATTGCCCGTGAAGAGCGCCGCGTTAGTATGGCTCGACTTCGTGCTTCTCAATCACAAGAGCAAAGCGAGGCAGCCCGTGAAACAGCTGGGTTGGCAATGCGAAATCGGCGAGCGAATAACAGAGACGAACTTATCAATAAAGTGTTCCCAAACATAATTAATAACTACAAAAATAATGAATGGTTGAATGAGCGAGCAATTTTAGCGACTAAGAATAAAGATGTAGATGACCTAAACTACATAATTCAAAACGATATCATTGGAAAAATGCATTCATTCAAATCCATTGAATGTGTAACAAATGAAGATGAAGCCACCAACCATCCTATTGAATTTTTAAACTCCTTGGATGTACCTGGTGAAGCAGGTGAAAAAGTTATCATTCCGAGGATCCCGATGATTCCAACCGATCTTCCGTTTGAGTTTAAAAGACTTCAATTTGCGATCCGTCTTGCATTCGCTATGACCATTAACAAATCGTTGAAAGTTTGTGGTCTGAATATAGAAAATCAATGTTTCTCACACGGTCAATTATATGTGGCATGTTCACGGGTCGGAAAACCATCTGCGTTTTTTGTTCTTGCACCTGATAATAAAACAAAAAACTTCGTGTATCACAAGGTGCTTAACTGAAGAGTGCAATCTATTAAAGTTTCATTGACATTTTTTATTAATAAAAAAATTAACTTAATAAAATCAAGAATCTGTTTTTTATTGCCTTTAGGGTGGAACAAAGTTCACCGGGTCAGCTAGTTTATTTATATAAGCTGAAAATAACTTAAAAATAGACAAACGTATTCAGGTACATAAAAGAAAAGCAAATGTGAGTTCAATGGTGAAAAACAAAAAACTTTTTTTTTTTTTAATGGTGATTTTTTAGCTATTATCTTTTTAAATAGTTGGTTTAAACAGCTGACGCACGTTTCGTGTTTTGTTTCACTGTCAAACATCTTCAGTTTGGTCTATAATTTAACCATGAATCGTCTTACAAACGAACAACGCCTGCATCTTATTATAAAAATGCGTGTTCTGTTAAGAAAGTTTAAGATCCACTTTTTTATCGAAAAATTGTTTGGATCAATTGGTACGCAAATAAGCAGAATGGTCGATTTTGGAGTTAAGATCAGCCAGAAGAATTGAAATAGCTACCAATGTATCCAGAAAAGGTCATAGTTTGGTGCGGTTTATGGGCTGGAGGTATTATTGGACCGTACTTCTTCAAAGATGCTGCGAATCGTAACGTAACTGTGAATGGTGAGCGCTACCATAAAATGATATCCAACTTTTTTTTGCCCAAAATGCAAGAGCTTGACTTGCATGACATGTGGTTTCAGCAAGACGGTGCCACATGCCACACAGCACGCCTAACAATGGACTTGTTGAGAGGCGAGTTCGGTGAACATTTTATTTCACGTTCGGGACCTGTCAATTGGCCACCCAGATCGTGCGATATAACGTCTTTAGACTACTTTTTGTGGGGCTATGTTAAAGCTTATGTCTATTCAGATAAGCCTGCTTCAATTAACGCATTGGAGGACAACATTAAAGCATTTATATGTGAGATACCGGCCGAAACATTGGAAAGAGTATGCCAAAATTGGACTAAGCGAATGGACCATTTGAAGCGCAGTCGCGGTCAACATTTGCATGAAATAATCTTCAACCATTAAATTATATGGACTGTACTATCGATTTAAATAAAAATTTCATGCATTTTTCTCAATTTCACTTGTGTTTTTTTGAAAAACCCTTTATATCTAAATCTGAAACATTTGGTCAAATAAAAATTAAAAAAGGTAATGTAATTTAATTTCGACTCATCGCTTGTTTCCAGTAATTTTTCTAAAATTATTTTCTCTTTCTAGATGTAAAGATACAAAACCACGTTCAACCACTCTTGCGGCATCGTTCTTCTTAAATACACTTCCATTCACTTGATTGAATCCAAATATTTCCTTTTCTTTTTGTGTACAATTTTTTTTTTTCGTTAAGAACAATTTTTTTGCCGATTATTTAATTATATCCTAAGAAAGGTAAATTCCACACTAGTGAACACAAAGGTTTTCTCTTTGCCTTAAATTAATTGAAGACTATTTTACCTCAATCAGTGATACTTTTTGGTTCACTTGATTAGAGCAGCACCACTTAAAAGGGCGATTTGATTGGAAATTGTTATTTATTCTATTTAATAATGTATGGGACCATTACCCTTTACAATTACTTAATAGATACGATTTGGTGTGGAGTCATAAAGCGACTTAAGGTAGTTTAAAGAAATCGGGCACCAGTCTGCTTTAGTTTCATGAATTAAAGAAACTTTATTTTCAAATTGTTTTCCGGTCTCATAAACTTTTTCTTTCATCTCTCGTTCATTTTAAATTTTAAGTACTTAAATTCTGCCTGAGCTTCCTTAGAATCTTCATCTATATCACAACTATGTATAAAGAGTATGAACTTTTTAAAATACGTTCCGTGCTTTCGTGCAAAGCTCGGTGAAATTACAGTTCGATATTCGGAAATAATGCAAATCGTGCATTTTGTTTTTTGTGAAATTTCTAGAGTAGATACCGAGTAAACTAAAACCAAATCACCGACGTGGCAAGTTGCTCAAGTCGCGAAGCAACGCAGTATTACAACATTTTTTTTGTTGGGCATTTTTTTTGTCGTTTATTGAAAATATTATATCTCATCCGAGGTGAGGATGTTTTTTTACTTTTTTTCATTAATTAATGAGACTATGCTTAGTAAGCACTGATTACTTTGACTTTGCGAGTTATACTAAAACTGGTTATATTGACTTGCGACTGGTTATATTGACTTTGCGAGTTATACTAAAATATGCACAGGGCGCCAGCGAGAAATCAGTACAAGATATTGTCATTGTCAGCACACCATATGAAAATTGATCGAATCGTCGCCGCGTATATTAGTAAGCAGTTACATATTTTTCAAGGGTTTCAAAATTATTATATTCAATTCCTCAAATAAACCTATTTTCAGAAGGGGCATATGGCTACGGTACTCATAACGGAAGTTGAATGTAGCATACTGGCTAATTGAGACAAAATGGAATTTGCAGTGACGGTCATGCTGCACTAAAAGCCTTTGCTAAAACACGCTGCTCTTCGAAATTATGTGAATGTGAGATAAAACTGAACAGTGTTGCAAAACACAACAAAGTTTGTCTCATAGGGGTGCCTGGGAATTGTGGTATTACTGGCAAATGGAGGATCTGCAAGCATACCACTAGGCCCTGAACCCTTTTTAGGTGTCAATTCTACACCGATTCAACTATGGATTGATGACTTCATGAGAGCTAGCCATAGGTTTGAGTTGGACTCCTGCAGAGTAGCCAAATGCTTTATGAAAGAACCAAACATAAAATTAGAAACCTAAAACTTAATAGAATGGACCTGAGAGTACTGGTGGGCGTAATTACAGGGCACAACGATTGTGGTCAGCATATGGTTGTCATGGGAATCTTCGGCGACCCAATATGGATATCCCGTCTTGAGAACGAGGATACTTCAAAGCATTTTCTCTGTAGCTGTCTAGCATCTGCAAGAATCAAACTTAGGCTGTTGGGTTGTAATGTACTGAGTATGAATAAAGTTCATACTCTTCCTCTTCCGGATATCTTGAAATTCATCAATGAGCCCAAAAGATTTGCGAAAAATTACCACAAATCAATTTTTCAGTCATGTCATCCAAAAATCTAATCTAATCTAATCTTAGCGTTGCGTGTAAGATAGTCCATAGCTCACAAGGATGCTTCCGTACCAGTTTTTATTACCTGGATGTAGTTAGCCACTCGGTTTCTCAAACTTCACTGTTATACAAAAATATTTCTTAAGAAAGCAGATATGAGCCGGTAGCTAATACAGCTTTCACATCTATCAGATCTATTGCAAGACATATTTTATTCTACAGATGCGCAAAATACTTCACCAGAATGCCCTTTTGTCCAGAAGCTGTTATAAACTATACTCCATAAGAGGGGATTTTCATTTCAACCGCAAACTTTAACTCAATTAGTAAATTTGCGTGGCACTTTTAATTGTCAACTTTAATGAGTCTTTCGCTCATTGACTGTCATTCGCCCCTCACTTCATATTGCAATCACTAACACCACTCACTGAAATGAGTACTTTACGGACCATATAATTTAGCCTAGCCTGCCGAATGAGTTCCAGTTAGTAAATGCCAGCAAATACCAGGAAATACCAGCATACACACATACACATACATATATTCGCACGCGTACATACAAATATACATATTAGGCGGCTTCATATTTTTATGGTTGCGTACGAACATTTCTAACAAACTCTATTTACACTACAGTACCAAGTATTTTAGTGGCAGCAGCACCCCGGCAAATACAAAATAACGGGTTAGATTTTTGGTGTTAGCTGAAGTAGTTGGGGAGTTTGGCGAAGTTAGCTGAGTATGCACAAAAACTAGGGCAACTTAATTAAAAACATGAAACACTGCAAGGATTTAATTTTATGTTAATTTACACAGGAATCGCGGAGAGTCAGATAGACAGCGAAATAATTGCTTTTTTATAATTCATTTAGTTTTACTTCTATTTTTTGTATTTTTGTTTTGTTGGTATTGTTGGTTTTCATGTAAATTAAGTGCACACCGCCGTTGTTTGAGTGAATGTGATTTAAGAAGCGCTAGAAATAGCTTAGTTGTCTCACAGCTTGCACTCGAGTGGAGCAAAAATCACAAGTAGATGACTGATGCGTACTCATAATGAGCGCCTAGACTTGGAGATTGATGAGGCAGTAAGTAATCAAATTGTTACGATTATGGTGCTTTGAATTATCTAACTGAGATTTTCTTTAGTTTTATGAACCTTAGGTGCACTGAAGTAGACAACAGAAATGTTGACTAAACTCTGCAACGTGGCTGTAAGTAAAGGATGCGGAAAGTGAAGGGAAAGGAAAATTATGTCGAAAGGCTTTCTGCGGAAAAAGTAAAAGGGACTTAAATGCAGAGTGCTGCACTAATCATGCTGAGTTATTCAGTTATTGCTGTCATTTAAGTTTAAGATTTGTCAAGTCTCTTTAAGTCTCTATTTATCATTTAATCTTTGGGGGAATTTATAAAAGCAAAATCGAAGCAGAGTCATATATTTTGAGCAATTATACGGAGCTAACTGAAATACATACATAAGCGTTTCGATTTCCGCAAAAACATTTGTGTAAAAATTAAGAACTTGAAAAAAAATTCTTAAAAAGAAATAATGTCATTGCAATCCCTGAAATAATATCTTTGAGAGATAGGTAATGGAGCGATTCCTGTACATTTCGTCAAATCTTCTATATATATATAATTGGCGAGTCCTATTAGAAAAATGTTTTTTTTTTTATTAATTTTGCTTTCATCGAGATTCGAACCAACGTTCTCTCTGTGAATTCCGAATGGTAATCACGCACCAACCCATTCGGCTACGGCGGCCGCCAAATCTTCTACTTGGTATATTTACATATATACTTTAGAAGTAAACTGAAATAATTTTGAAACAATTTTTAAAAATTTAAAATTTATTCAATGGTGAAAATTTTCATATAGAGTTTTTCGAGTTTTCATTTTTTAATTTTTAGGAAAAAATTGACTTAAAAACAAGATTGGAAAAAATTTTATATATATATTTCTTTTTTACTTTTTGGGAAAAACTTCGTTTTTGGCATTTTGAAACACGCTCAACTTATTTTTTATAAATAACTGAGACTATACTCGGTAGTGAGATCCCCATGACTTTTCGAGTTATATGCAAATACGAACATCAAAGTGATCTGTTGTTTTCGCTGTTTTTTTTTCTCTTTTTTGTTTGTTTGTTTACATTCAGAAGGAAATTTTGACATGAAAGTTACCAAATTAACACATTACAGAAGCAAAATGCATCAAATAGAGCATATTGCTCAAATTTTAGGAATTTGAAAAATATAAACGGACCTAAGAAAATTGTAACTGTTAATAATTTTTTTTTAATCGCTTTAATAATTTATAAAATCGCCAAAATTTATTTTTAATTTTTTGTTAACGCTATTTCTCAGACCATTTTTTGCGGGTGGGTCGTAGATAAGATAGCAAAATGCCTATAACACTCCTGTTATGAACTGTCTGGCAGCACAGCCAGAGTAAATTTCACTATTGCTCAATTGCAATCCTACAAATACGGTCAATAAAAAACGGTAGAAATTTAACAAAGCGGGAGCCGTGTGCGCAAATAAGAAGGCATAACGCGAATAGGGGGTAGAGCGACACGAACTAATTTTTTAACCTTTTTGTATAAAGTTAAATTAAAAAAAAATCATTTTAACAACTTTTTCGAACTTTTTGTAAGTACAAATTATTTATGGCGCATTACAATGTTGGCCTCGATATTCGATATTGCCAAATTATCAAAACAAAATGCAGGTAGTTGTGCTTTTATACTACTTCTATCACCCTGCATGGATTCGCCTTGGCAGCCCATCTAACCTAGCGCAACTCAATATCTGTCAACGTACATACTGAGTTGATAAACGATTATGAACTTGAATAATATGAACAGGCTTACAAAACAAACTTTTTTGAATTTTTGCACATTTTTTTAAACGTATTTACACATTTTTTAACCAAATTTTGAACTCCATATACGAAATTGTCAGACTATAAAACACATGTGTCCATAATTTGCTCCGCAAGTAGTAGTAAAAAATTCTCTTCATCAAATGTTTTACAAAACACATTTTGACAAAACTGACTTTCACATTGTGAATTTGTCGCCCAACAGAGGAAAACCAAAATATTGCGTAATTTTCATTAACTCAAACAGTAGGCCAGTTCGTCATATAAACTGAAGGGCAAAAATGCTCACCAACTTATATTTCTCCAAAGTTTTTTGTACATTTAAAAGTTTTAGACACTATTATCTTTTTTCGAGGTTCCTTCAGAGCTGAAGAGCTTTGAAAACTTGGAGAAATATTGTTCAAATGTTGCATTATTTTATTCAAAATTGTGTCAATAGAAACTAACAGTACACATTAGACCAAAAAAATTCTTAAAAACATTTATTTATTTATTTATTTATTATGATTAGGTACAATAATACAAATAATACAATTATTATGCTTAATAACTAACACGAGTGCTAGCAGCCAAGGCCTTCGACTCTCTTTTAAAATTGCGTTTTTGTTAATCCTGTAAAATGTACATGTTTAATTAAAATTTCTCTCCCTTATTAGTTATTTGTGATTTGAGCCACTGTACCATCAAACATCATCAAGTTAATACGTCTTGAATTTTTAAACGCTTTTTCCTCGAAACCAACTCTTTCAAAAAACTGGCCGCATAACTCAATTTGCAATTTTTATCCGGTCGATTTACAATTTTATCTGTTGCTTATTGGTAATCTTTCCAAAGTGGTACTCACAATCTCCGAACGGCTAGAAGTTAAGATTTCTTTGGTATATACAAATTGAAACAATGTTGTTTTTCCTTTAAAATGTTATTTTCATTTTTTTAACTACTGTAATTAGACAACCATAAAAAACCGTCAGTATTCGATGTCAGGCGTTTACAGCGCTATTTTGAAAATATATATTTATGTACGTCTCACTATGTATTTAATCAAGCTTTAAAATGAATTTTTGATCAATTTATTTGTGAGGTAAAACAATCTCGAATCCTGTCTTGATTTTTCACACTCTAAAATAACCAAAGAAAAGTAGTGAGATACAAGCATTCGCATCCCACCATATCTATCCTTCGTCACATTTAAAAATGTATTTAAACTTAAATTAGAAAAGAACACATAATATCTTTCAAAGCTATCCTTTAACTGCTTTCAATTAAATTCCTACTTTCAGAGTTACAAAATAAAGCACTTAACATTCGAAATGTATTTTTGCTTACATACAACATTTTTAGCTACTTAACATATTCGAGTTCGTTGTCCCCTCGCAGAGATTACTTTGCCTTTTTCCTTAGCCTAAATTATACTTCGTTTTTCTTTGCAATTCAAGTTTACGTAGGCTCAAGGCTATTTTTCTTCCTTTACACTTTATACTAAATATTTAATTTTTCCGCATTCCTCCTGACAATTTCAATTTCCGCAAAATAATCGGCATTGTTTAAATACTTAGTTCCAAACAATCTAAGGGAGTTTAGGTAAGTAAGTATATACATATACAAATATGTACTTATAAGTATGTACGTATATATGCAAATAGATACTACTTATTCATACAATTCAGTGCACTAAGTTCTTTGGCATTGGGCAGCTGTTTGGCAAGTATTCCACTCACCGTCACTTGTAAAAGTTATGAGGGTTCCTCTTTTAAGTATTGTTGACTTTTGTGACTGCAATTAAATATTAACGGAGATTTAAAAAGCATTTTAAAGGTATGATGGCTCGATTTTTGAAGCACAAAAAAAACTATTATTTTTAAAGTAAATAAAGTAAAGTGAATAAAATTTAAATATCATTCCTTTTCCGAAATCCACATAAAATATTTTCACGTTGAAATTGAATGCTTGCACATTTGACTGTTCTTCATATTATTATAAAGCTCGCAAAGTGCATCATTCTATCTTCATCGGTACCCGTAGCGCACAGGAACAGGGCCTGAGGCCATAAGTATAATCGTTATTTTGAATGCTAACAATGTCCCTCGCTACATAAAAGAACGAGGATAATTTGCGAATTTTGTTCGTCAAGAGCCGGCTGAGATTTGTAGTTGCCTGCCTAGCCCGAGGTGGCACCTATTGGCTAAAGTTATTCTTCCATTGATTTCCATTTTCGTGGACTTAATGCTGGATCTTAAATAAATATATAAGTAGCTCATGCCCTAATATTCTTTGAGCCTCTTTATTGCAAAGTGGTCTTGCCTTTTGCTCTCCCGCTGTCTTCTTTCTTCCCAAGACTTGAGAAAGTCGGGCTGATAACCTTTTCACTTAGGCCATTGATGTCCTGCCTTAACCCATATGAGAGTGAGATCGTCTTTACATTATATTATCTTGACGCCGCTGAACCAACCTGCGCCATCAAATGTAGGCAATATTGCGCTTTGATCAGCGTCAATTTTTGCGAATAGAGCCTTCAGTAGTTTCATCTTACCTACTTTCCATTGCTCCTGCGTTATTCGGTCCAACGGGTTACTGCGATCAGTAACCGCCACTGTCAAGTGTTTCTTGGCTACCTCACTGACTGCCGCCGCTACTTTAGATGTGGATGGTTTTTCACTGTCTCTGGTTGAGTGCTTCGCGATTAGCTTTACAGCGTCGCCTTTGCACCTTATTTTTATGTTGGGCATCTTCCCTTCGCTTTCTGTAGATCGCTGCCTCTTTAAAGCCATTTGCTCCTCTACCTTGTTGGCGAACTTTGGGTTCGATGCGGCGCAGCCAGCACGTGTCGCAAAATATGCACGGCCTTTTCCTATTTCCCCCTAGCCCATGCCAGTCTTTCCGCTTCTGCTTGCGTCAGGTGGCATGGCCAACCAAGTCGGTCGCAGATCTTGACCGCTGTTTTGTATCGCAACTTAGCTTTCATCGCCTCCTTACTTGGCTTTACTCTTGGTTTTTTGGTACTGTCCGAAATGGCACCATCGAGTTTTACCGGTAAAGTAAATCATCTTCTTCTGCGTTATTTACGCTAGCTGTGCTTTCCAGGTCCGAGTCTACTTGAACTATGGCACACGCACGCTGCATAGCGATTTTCGTTTTTGTATTTGTGTTGGCAGTAGCAATACAGCTACTATAACCTGCTCCCGTTATAGTAGAGGTGTGGCCGCTGGCGACACACCTTCCGTCTTCACCGCCGGTGGTATCAGCCTCTTCTCTCACCGACGTTTGGGTTAATATCTCAACCCTTCTTTCCTTCGTCTACCTCCATATGAGTTTATATTTCAGGGATCTCAAACCCATAGCGTTTTATTCCTAGCCGCCAGGAGCCTCATTAGCAATGATCTTTGTATTAGCCCCCCGACCACCTCTTGGGATAACATATAGTTAGTCAGTCACCGCGGAGAGGAAGAAGAGGTCATACATCGATCTTAGCTAGACATCACTTGTCCAGATTGCAATCAGATAGACCTGGATAAACCTAACCCCATGCAATGCAGCCAGTGGTGCCCATTGCCCAGTCGGCGCCCACGGGGAGGAACTAGCTACGAGGATTTTCGCCGACTAGGGTAGGTACAGATTTTGAGATTAAATTCGACAGCTTATTTAAAGCCCTGCCAGTACGATGTAGTCTTTGACCACCATCGTCTCATCTAACGGTAGGCCTCGCAAATATCCTTTGCTCTGTTTCTGTATTTCTCATATTTCTTTGTCTACCCAAGCATTAAAGTCACCAACCGTAATTTTAATATCGCAGAGGAGGCAACGCACGGTGTAACGTCCCCATATAAGCTGTCGCCATATAAACGTGCTCCGATTCAGCTGAAACTTAGTACGTGCTTTACCTTCAGTTAGTGAACAAGAAATATAGAATCCGGTAAAGATTAACGAACTACCTCGCCCACCCCCTTTTTAGGCGGAAGTCTTAAATGTTATCCGATTTTGACGAAACTCAGTTTTCACTTTGCATTTGCTAAGAAATATATGAATATGAGAGATGGTATAGATTGGCCACAGCTACCCCCTCCACAGAGATAAAATTTGAGTCAAATTGTTGATCCGGTTTTCGTAAACCTTAGTATGCAATTTCTTGCTAGTCAGAAAACGAATTATTCGTGTCACGCCCATACTAACAATAATAATAATCAAGAGTAAGGCAAACACTTGCTGCGTTAAAAAAATTTGGTATTTACAATGTCAGCAGCTCTTTTTATTTATTCAGCGCAAATGCTTGCGACTATCTCGTTGGCTTTTGTCTCATTGGGCGTTCTCCGTTTACTTGTCATTCGTACCTAATTAGTAAATTATTCATTTTAATACTCTAACTTCGTTTTATAACTTTTCAGCCACGCATTTTACTTCACTCTCGTTATACACTGAGTTAAATACCTATAACACTGCGATTTATGGACAAATTTTAACAATTTATATATTTTTTTTTAATTTTCAGAACTTTCGTTTTATGAATACATAGTTCAAAAATTATATAAATTCAAGTTTCAGACTTTGTGCAAGTTTAAAAATGTTCAAAATCCAAAAAAAAGCCAACTTATGACTTTCTTCATCAGAATCTTTCGCCGCTACGTGGCACACAAGCAAAGAAACCATTGATATTTTACGGGAAAAGTTTCCGCACCGTGTTATCTCTCGAAGAGGTGATCACAATTAGCGACCGAGATTTTGTGATTTAATATCTTGTGACTTTTTTTTGGGACCACGTGAAAAGGAATGTCTACGCCAACAGCCCAGGGTCGATTCAAAACCTCAAAGATGGATTTCGTGAGGCTATCGAGGACATAGGGCAGCCACTTTGCAATTCGGTTGTGGAAAATTTCATGAAAAGGATATTGTTCTGTAAGCTTGGTCGTGGTGGTGATTTGTCTGATGTGATTTTCCACTATTAACGGCATACCTTTCTCTTTATAATAAAATAAACGTCCGATCATTTATATTAAAAAATAGCATTTTTCTTTGAATATCAAAATAACACCTCTTATTGGAAAACACTTTATAATATTGTCGGTGCTTCTTATTTCTGAAGCCAGATACATATCAGGCGTTGAAAATGAAAGCAATTCGTAATGTAACGCGCAAAATAAAAATTTTGTAAAAACAATTTAATACGATTTTTTTTCGTGCCATATTGTCTTTATCGTAAAAACTAAGGTACTGCCCTGGAATAATTTTGACATTTCTCGACTGTCGGTTAACTAATCTTAAGAACATCATCACAATTTAAACTCGATGTTTACTATTTTAGAAGCTAAAGCTGTTTGAACTTGAATTTGCTTTCAAAGTTCCTTAAGGTTTATGGTATTTATCTGGCCTACTTGAAGTAAACCTTGAAAAAAAAATACTTAACATTTAAAAAGTTTGTAAGCAAATTTGAATCGATTTATACTCTCAAAAAAGTCAACTCTTCGTTACTTTGTACTAATTTTTAAAGATTCCATAAGGATTATACGTAGAAAGATTCAATTTTTTGCAGACACACCTTCGTTGGGTTCTTGAATTGGACCCCAACTATGTGTGATACATATGTAGATAATTTTGGGTAAAACCTCAGAAGAAACCACAGGTCGTTATTTACGAACCCGTATGTAACATCTTGTCGCAATGGCCACCACTGTATAAGTATGTATGTACAACCATCTGTCAAGCCATACTGGTCGCATGTTCAACTAACACATGCCCAGATGCTGTGTACGTACAATAATGAGCACGTGTTATGCCAAAAGAGCACACAGATGTACATAGAAATTCATATGTAAAATGAATAAAGAGAAGTATGCGTAAGGATTCGTAAGAGTTCATAGGTGAGCAAGCTCTGGCAAATATTTGTATGTTTGTGACACATTGTAAGCACACGTCTGCCAAAACACACATACATATGTACCGGCGCTTATGTATGCGTTCATGTAAACTTATGCATTCTAAGAATTTTTATTGGGCAATTTGCAAGAGTAGCTGCTAGCACATAGTCGCTGACTCTGGCAACTGGCAGCTCAGGATCTCGGCAACGCTTTGTGGAAACCCGTGGCAGCTCCATATAAACTTTTTGTTTGCTACTTTTGGTTTTTGTTGCTGCACTTAACACAAAGTTGCACGCTTGTTATTATTAGTTTTGTTATTGTCATCGACATGGGTAAAGTAATAAAAGTGTTGTTAAAATATTAGCAAAACAAAGCAAACAAAAACGAAACAAAAAGAAGTAAATGCCATAACACAATCGGTTTTGGAGTTTCAAGCCATTCTAAAGGGGATGTAGTAGAGTAGCGTAGAAAATTATCCCAACCCACTTCTACGTAGGTTTCATGAGTGCATGTGTGTGCGTCCATGTATGGGCGCGCGGAAGTAAACAGATTTGAAACAAATTAAGGCATATAAAAGACAATTAGGAAATATTACACCATAACCACATAACTAACATAAACGTGGTATGAGCAATCGGTAAACGAGTGAGTGAATGAGTTAGTAAATAAACGAGCGTGTAAATGTATGAGTAAGTTAATGACCGAGTGAGTGTGTGAGTGAATGAGGTGGTGTATGTTGATTTTGTAGCTTTCTTAGAATATAGAACGGCTGGAATTATATTGTTAAGTGTAGGTGTACGAGTATTGCTTTCACAACCGGCATGTAACTGCTAAAAGGTCACCAAGTCGCATTTGAAATTGTATGCGTACAGCCGTTTAATGAGTATTCTGCGGTGAATGAACGAAAAATTGAAATCGCTTCAAGCGTCACTTAATTGAGTCGTGCATGTGGCTTTTATTTCATGTACCAAGGGAAAAAGTATTATTGACATAAGTGAGCAAATCAAATAAAATGATTCATAGGGAGAGTAGAAATTCAAATGCAAATCAGATATAATGGCATAGCTGATTGAGAATAAATTGCTTTGCTGGCAAAGTAAATTTGTACCGCCATCCTCAAATTCTTGTGCGTCATCCACAATTATTTGCTTATCACGCAGTATACTAGAAATATTTTCTTTTTCGCATATAGACAACATATTTGGCATAGATGGACACTTTGCAGTAGCATTAGAAATGCATTAAATATAATTAGATATTGTAATTTAGTTTGCATTACCAGTAAACTTTTACGGATTAGTGAAAAAATATTTTTTACTGATTACTGAAAAAAAAGCTGAAAAAATATTTTTTAACCGATCACTAAAGAATCGCTGTAAAAATATTGATGATATAATTCACTCTGCATTAACAGTAAAATATTTACTTGTTATTGGTAGTAAAAATATAAAGAACTCTCATCAGCGTAATTAAATTATTTCTTTACTCAATGAATATTTTTTAGTTTTGGCTTATCTTCTTTTCCTCAGAAAATCTTGAGTTGCGACTATTTGCATTTCGTGTACAATATAACAAAATCATAACCCCATAACTGTTACTGTCGTACAATACAATCAAAATAATTATATGCGGAAGCAAAGAAATTTGGAAGTACTTTCTGATTCAACCTGACGTTTGGAATGCTGTTATTTGTCCTAGTTAGCTCACTCAATAGTTACCGATATTTCCGTCACTGTCATTTTATTGCGATTTTAAAAAACCCTTTTAGAAACAGCAACAACGCAAACAGAAAAAGAAGTCAAAATACTGTTCAATTGTGGTGAAGTATGGAGAGATGGCCGATGCCGCAACCTGTGTTTTGCTTCAAACTCCTCAAAAAACATTCTTTGATTTCTTTAATGAAAGTAATGTGTAAAATATTTGCACTTGATTTTCAATAATTTTGTATGCATATACTCTTATTTACCTAAATAGCTACATATAAGCATACAATGCAGTTCAACTGACTAACGAAATAATCTTTAGGAAACACTATTATACCTGGCCGAAATAGATGAAACAACAAGTTGTCTAACTAAGCATCAGATTGTTAAACATGTTTTTCTAAAATATGGGGTACCATCATCTACATCGAAAATTAAGAAAAACATGTTTCTAATAGCGGTCGCTCCTCGGCAGGCAATGGCAAACTTCCGAGTGTATTTCTGCCATGAAAAAGCTCCTCATAAAAATATCTGCCGTTCGGAGTCAGCTTGAAACTGTAGGTCCCTCCATTTGTGGAACAACATCAAGACGCACACCACAAATAGCTGGAGGAGCTCGGCCAAACACCCAAAAAGACAATATTTTTACATACATTTTTGTGGTAGTGTGGTACCAAAGTAAGCGTTTTAAAAAATATGATAGATAGGTGGCTTGTCAACAGGATTTTGGCTCTTCAGGACATCTGAAACGAAAAAATTTAACTGATTATTATTCTGTAGGCTTGTCATGCTGGCAGATGCTACTTTCGTTTCTTTTCAGCCCTAACTTTCCATACTACAGTCTAATAATTTTCCCATTGTAGCACGAAAGTCGTAGGTAGCCATATTGCATTTAAACTCGGACAAATTTTCAACAGTTTTTAAATTTAGCTTTAAAAAAATGCTTATGATGGAAGCACGATGTAAATCAGGGGGGCACTCACTTGGTTGGGTCGACAAGAAAAACGTATGCATCACAAAAACCGGTCAAACGGTGAGGTCCAACAAAGAGGTAACGAACCCATTCCAAGTGTCCAGCGGCTTATCGGGGATAGCTTTAACCTATAGTATGGCTAGGCTGTGGGTGCAACATGATACATAAGATAGGACAGGAAACAATGGGAGGAAACTTAACGACAATAAGAGGAACTTCCTAAACGTCACAGGTAACAAATAACTTATCATAGTCAAGAGGTGAGCCGACCTTAGTTAGTCTCTTCCTATCATACGTCCAATACGAGTACGCTACCGCAACCACAATCTGCTACTATACAAGGTGATATCCTCATCCGGTCCAACCTGCCCTTTAAAACATTTTTTGATTTCTTCTTCGCTTCTTTTTTTCAAAGGTAAATGATTACCTTCTAATCCCACAAGAACATACAGCAAACCTTTCAGGCCATTAATCTGGACTTGGCGAGTATTAGAACAGGCCGACTGCGATTTTACGAAGATCTGCTTGGCCTGCCGTCGCTCGTATGTAAATGATTTCTAGTTACCATTCCCTTAAAAAATGGGTCGAGTTTCCCAGATTTTAATATCGGTTCGGTATAAAAGGTTATTTCGCGTCGTGTTGCCGCTTACATCACGTTCTTCTTAGGACTAGTGTTACGCAAATAGTTCTAAATGGTTTTTAGGCTAATTGTCACTTCCTTGGCAATTCAACAAGTGCTCACATGCTAATTCCACTATCCGATGTCAATGATTTTATTGGCATTTTTGACGATTGGCCCACCAGAGCGTGCCTTGATATCGACATTCATATAACCAGAACGGAATCGTTGGATCTTGAGCTTTGTTCCTGTATTCAATAAAATTTTCCAACTTGGTCGTAGTGATACTAAAGGGTGCAATGAATTTTCTCTTTTTTACTTACGTTTTGGAACACTTTAACACATAAGAGTATTTGGCTTTGTCAAACACAAAACTGTAAAAAGACATTGAGGGTTACAATAACAATTCAAGACACAGTTCATGAGATATGGCTTACTAAAGACATTTAGCAGAAAGTAGTCATGACCTCATCTGAAAGTTTTGTAGTTTTCGTAAAACATGTCCCAAATATCAATTACATCTTGTCATTACAATACAACTGTTAGCCGATTATATGTATATCACTATCGGCTAATAATTTTTAATAATTTCTTTACTATATATTTTGAGTATCTGTTGCTCTATATTTCATGCTTTTGAATTACACTATTCTTACAAAGGCGACAAAACGAACGACCTACAGCAACACAGAATTTTTAGTGACTGGGCTCTTGGAAAGTTGGCCGAAGATCCAGTTGTTTATCGAAAAATTGTGTTCAGCCACGAAGCTCATTTTTGGATCAATGGGTACGTAAATAAGCAGAATTGTCGATTTTGGAGTGAAGATCAGCCAGAAGAATTGCAAGAGCTACCAATGTATCCAGAAAAGGTCACAGTTTGATACGGTTTATGGTCTGGAGGTATCATTGGACCGTACTTCTTCAAAGATGCTGCGAATCGTAACGTAACTGTGAATGTTGAGCGCTACCGTGAAATGATATCCTGTTTTTTGCCCAAAATGCAAGAGCTTGACTTGCATGACATGTGGTTTCAGCAAGACGGTGACACGTACCACACGGCACGCGTAACAATGGACTTGTTGAGAGGCGTGTTCGGTGAACATTTTATTTCACGTTCGGGACCTGTCTATTCAGACAAGCCCGCTTCAATTAACGCATTGGAAGACAACATTAAAGCATTTATATGTGAGATACCGGCCGAAACATTGGAAAGAGTATTTCAAAATTGGACTAAGCGGATGGACCATTTGAAGCGCAGTCGCGGTCAACATTTGCATGAATTAATCTTCAACCATTAAATTATATGGACTGTACTATCGATTTAAATAAATATTTCATGCATTTTTCTAAATTTTGCGTGTGTTTTTTTGAAAACCTTACCTATAGTTCTTAAAAAATCACCCTTTATTTATGCATAAGTATTTACCTACAAAAAACGCTACATAATCCTATACACTACTGCTGACGACTTCCGCTTTCCTCTATTACTTGCGCCACTTTGATTGCCTGATCTAAATATGCACTCATTCATAGGAATGTAAGTGCTACTGCACGTGGAGCAACAAGTATGTTTGTACGAAACCATTGACTACATACATACTTTTACTTGTATCCCCACATGCATGTGAATAGTTAGCAAAGGGGTCGTGTTTGTAAATCTATACAAAAAGAGTCAATTTAAGTGATTGAAACCCTCCGACCCCATTAGTAACATCGCTACACAGTGAAAAGAGAACGATTTCAAACGGGACGTAGGTAGATAAACAGAGAGTGCAATATTAAGTGGATGGGTATGTAAATACGTGTGTGAGCAAGCAAAAGTACTTTGAATACTTTAAAAAAGTGCACAGCTCTGGACTGCAATTTGAAATGGTCACAAAGTTCGCTCGTTTGGATAACAGTTAGTTCGATTTCAAAAAGTGAGTAAAAGTAAGAAATAGTTTTGATAAAATAAGGCTGTGGCGAATGTGCATAGGAAGGGCAGTTGTGCGATTCGAAGTTTGTGCGTGGACTCCTCAGCGTAATAGTTCTTGGTTTTTCTTATTTTTACATTTTGGCACAACTTGAAAAACAAATTTGTTACTCAATTTTCGTTTGCAGAGTATTTGATTCAGCATTTGAAAATTTCTGCATTACTTTGCTTTCATGGCTCAAAGTTTCCAATTAAAATTGGCTATTGCATTTTTCACTTCTTCCTTTCTATTTTAGTAGGTGATTCACGTGTTAGTGATGAAAATTTTGGATGCTATTTCTTTTCATACTTTATTGATGTATTTATTTTGCTACGTATATATCTACAGTGTATTTCGAGTCCGATCTCTTTTTTTAATTAGGAATATAGAAAAAAAACTAAATTCTGTAGTGTAAACCTTGCGGAGCTAGGTAATATTTAATAAAATTAAGCACGCTCCTCTGTATGGCATTTCAATGCAATATCGCAAGGCAAGAGCCGTTGTGACTGTGGTGACATCGGAAAAAAAGATTAATAAAACGTTCACCGAACTCGCCTCTCAACAAGTCCATTGTTACGCGTGCTGTGCGGCATGTGGCACCGTCTTGCTGAAACCACAAGTCACGCAAGTCAAGCTCTTGAGCAAACAAAAGTTGGATATTATTTCACGGTAGTGCTCACCATTCACAGTTACGTTACGATTCGCAGCATATTTTGAAGAAGTACGGTCCAATGATATCTCCAGCTCATAAATCGCACCAAACTGTGATCTTTTCTGGATACATTGGTAGCTCTTGCAATTCTTCTGGCTGATCTTCTCTTCAAAATCGACAACTCTGCTTATTTACGTTCCCATTGATCCAAAAATGAGCTTCGTCGCTGAACACAATTTTTCGATAAACAACTGGATCTTCGGCCAACTTTCCAAGAGCCCAATCACCAAAAATTCTGTGTTGCGGTAGGTTGTTCGGCTTCAATTCTTGCACCAGCTGTATTTTGACACACCTTGATCCTTTCGCAAAATTTTTTCCACGTTGTTGAGTAACAGAGGGCCAATTGCTGCGAACGGCGACGAAACGATAATTATAACTGATGGTCATCATCAAGACTGGCCAATACAGCTGCGATATTTTCTTCAGTTCGCACTCTACGTAAGCGCGTTGGTGGTTTGATGTCCAAAAATGTAAATTTGGTTCACTGACCATAGAATGGAACCAGTGCCACAGAGTAAGTCTGAAGTCAGAAATTGCTGCTCTTCACTCCCAGAATGCTCGTGTCATGGCTGCAATTAGTTCCCTTCAAGGGGTTAAGCAGTTACGGCTTTCAAAAATAATGGAACTGTGTGCAGACATTAAGAAATGCGAAAACATCAAACGCATGACGTTTCCTCTCTCCTTGTGCAACTTAGCGCTGAGATGAAAGACCTTCGTGTTTGTGTTCTTGCTAGTGAGTGTCAACGAGAGCCTCTATTAGCAATGCTTGCTGGAGCGACGGCTGTAAACTCGCCTACACAACCTCCTCCTGATGCTGTCGCTAACAACTTTTACTCCGGTGATGTAATTGTATTGGATCGCTCATATGCTGCTGCGCTGACGACTGAACAGTATAATGCAGATGTTACTATCCAAGAGCGGTCAACTGCTCATGGTAAATTAGCCATCTCTGCTTATGCAGATCTACTTGGTGCTGATGTTGTTAATCCTGCTAATGCTAATACGGTCTCTATGCGTTCTTCGTCTACCTCGAACATTGCTCATATTGCTCAAAGGGACAATATTAAAATTGACAGTCATCCCAGTAAGAAGTTACAAGGCATAGTGGGTAGTAATACAAAGGTCGCATGTTACGTAAAATGGCTTCACTTTTCATCTTTTGCGAATTTTGTGACTACTGATAGCATCGCATATCATATCATACGCTTCGAAGCACACATTAATCGATTCAAGTTTGTAAAGTTTGCTTAAAAAGGTGTTGATGTTCAAATTTGAAAGCGAATTCATTTTAAGCTAAGCTCTCCGCATCACATTATGCTGTTCTTTTGAATTCAGCATTATGGCCTACTGATAAAATTGTACGCCCGTTCAAGTTTTTTCGGAAAAAAGCTGCTGAGCCACCAAAACTATAACAGATTCCGTTCCCAAAGAAATTCTTTCCAAGCCTCTAAGAATTTACTTCTAAAAATTTTCTGTATTTAGAACTAAGTCTACGGCTCTATTTACTTTGAATGCTCACTTGGACTATGATATATATATGTATATGGTTTTGTTGAGACTTAGTTAAATGCTGAATTTAGTGAATGTGAGTACCCTGATTCGAATCTTTTTAATGTATGCCGAAAAGACCGCGACTCCCAAAAAACAGGATTGCCAGGGAGATGAGGCATTTTAATAGCTATTTAGCGTCGGTATCGATCATCGCTGGTGCATATAAGTAACGACGACTCACTTCTGGATCATCTTTACGTACGTCCTGATACTTGGAAATCCAATATGTGGGATCTTGACGAGCAATGAACTTGAAATGAAAAACTACCCTTATAAACAGATGTTATAGAGTTGCAGAAGAACGTTCAGCGATTAATAATTGCATTTCAAAAATATGCATTAGCTAATCTGTGGTTGTTTTTGAATGACTAACAATGGTTGCTCCCAGGGTCGATAATCACTACGGATATAAAATATTAAACGATAGAAATTTTTTTTTATAAAAATAGTTGCCTTTAGGCAGGCAATGAGAAACCGGAAATTGGATTTATGCCTTAAAAAAGCTTCTTAGAAAAAACATCTGCCAGTACGAGTACATTTGTGGCTTACCATCAAGAAGCTCAATACAAATTTGCAGACGCTTGACCGAAAAAAATATGGAATGTACAAACAAATGCATTTAAGCTAGCACTAGCATATTTAATATAATTCTTTCCCCCTGGCTAACAATATGGTCGTACATCTAAATCAAATTAATTAATTTAGCTTTGAAAGATCACAGAGAAGAAGGGCAAAACATGGGCAAGTGCTTAGATTTTTGGACTGAGCAAAAATAAATTCCAGAGACCGGTTTAGGAAGTACCCTTCATATGCCATTGCCATGAAGTCATTTACATAAATTTTTCAGCTCTTACATGCTACTCGTAAGTTTTAAAAGGCTTGTTGTTTGTTTTTAAAGGCTTCTAGGAAAATATTCCTTATAATAATTCTGTTGAATCACTTAACCCCTTACGGCTTTCTAAGCGCATTTTTACCAAGGTTTTTAAATAAGTACCAAAAAAACACATTTGGTGGTCGTTAGCGGATTAAAATCCTCTAAAAAAATAGGTCATAAAATTTTACTCTGGGCTCCCAAACATCAAATGTGCGTTAAATGTGGTTTTATTCAATATTTTTCATATATTTACTTTAGAGCTTTCCTCACCTAAGTTTAACACACTGTAAAAGAAATTTCGGACGATCGAGTAAAAAAAAGCTGCGTGAGGTTGTGTATTTTTCTTTACACTTATTTACATTATCTTAGTTAAATGGTTTCCCACGACAGCGCTCCCCTTGGCGAGAAATCAAATTCGTCCCTTAAGATGCCATTGCAAAGTTAAATAGAAGAAATACAGGAAAGAGTGAAGAGGGAAAGATACGGGGAATTGCTTTCTCCAACATACAGAAGAAAATTTATATAGATCGATTACACTCGGGTTATGCAAAAATACGCAACCCTACATAGCCAACATCCAACAGCCAAGCCTTTTAGTTCTGAGCTTCTTTACTACCAATTTGCTTCGCACCTGAGGCAAATCGTGTTCTATAGTATTCCACGTTAGTGATTTTAACAGGACGGTGTCATACAAAAGGACAATTACCAACAAGGGCATCAGCATTAACATCACTCTTATTTTAGTTAAGCAATTAGTTAAAAATGGGAAAGCAAACAAGCCATTGGTTCCGTGAATATAATATTCACATAATTTTCATTTCAAGTAACTTTAACGTTTGCGGCATCCTTATTTATGGCAATGGAAAAATATTTATTTTGCATACAACTCCAGTTGGTAATTTTGCGACTAGTTAAATTCTAGTCCACGCCGGCCTAGTATAACTATCCATCAAATACTAGTTCATGCACTCGAATTTATACTGACTAACTTGGCTTTTCACTGCAGCATTCACGTGTACAGATCAGTGGTCGCTTAACCATATGTATAAGTCGTTTATGGGATATTTATGTATTTATGTCGATATACCTATAAAGGTATCGAGTGGGTGATTATTGGAAACGGGGTTGCTTGTATGTTTTCGTATTGAATTAGTTAGCAGTTGGTCATCTACTCTACTCCTCTTGCAGCAGTTGCGATTTTTTAAATCTACATTATGCAAATATGGGCGAATGAACGAGTGTGTGCGTGCATATGTATGTATGTAGTATTATTGTGTCAATATTCGATTCAATTCGAATGTTGACTTTTAAGCCGCATCACTAGTTTAAGCGTTATATCGCTGTCATCAGCGCTCTTAATGCAATTTTAATCGCCTGATGATATGCCATGTTGGGATTTTAATGAACGCATAAATAAGTGGGCACCAAGTTGGGGATCGAAGATTTATGACAGTGGAGATTTTAAATTGATAAAGATTAAATGGAACAGGCAGAGCTGTAAAATTAACAGCTTATTAGTAAAAGTGGTTGCGAAAGATTCAGCGGCGAATGTACAAAAACGGAAAAGGTTAACGGCATGAGTACACCAGTGAATTTAATATAAAAATATGTGAATTTAAAATACGAATAGATTTTAAAATTTTCTTTAAATAAGCTTTGAAATAGTAAAGAATAAACGCACACCTTTCTGTGTCAAAGAATGAACAGAATGGATCCGAAAAAAATTTAAAACAAAGATTGAATACACATCTGAGAGCGGATACGAGATAAGCGAATGGAAAGTACATGAAAAAGTATATAGGCATTATAAAGGGAAAGAGAGTGAAAATTTTCTGAAAAATTAACCGTTTTCTGGCAAATAACAATGTACTTATCGAATATTTAATACAGTTTGTGAGCGTACCTAAAAAACGTCCCAGAACTGATTCCATTTTCAGATGCAATATCATTATTTCTATTTTCGAATACCCTAGCAGACTTTTTGTTGACTTATATATATGCACTTACTCTTACTTGGCATCCAAGCCTTGATATTGGTTATTGTGCTTGCATACCTTCTGCTCAAATATGAACGAGACACATAAAGACATATAAAGACGAGACATTAAGGCGTCGCGGTGGTCTATAGCTCGAACATTTTTTTTAGTTTTAATAATTTAAAAAATGGCGTGTTGTCCATTTTAGCTCTTCTATTTATCTGAAACACAAAAACCAAAAAAATTATTAATCAGTATGACTGTAGCTATGTCCCGATACTAGAATAAAAAAATTGACAAAATGGCGCGGTTTTGAATTTACACTCTAAACATCGGGCTTTCTTAGTTTTTTAATAAAAAAATTCGAAATAATTGAAAAAATAATATAGTTCTAGTACGGGCGATAGTCATTGATGTTGTGAACAACATATTAAAATTTCAGATGATTCAGTTGAACAGTTGGTTTTTCTGTTTTGACAACACCAAGCCGAAAAAAGTCGCTTAAGTTTCAGGCACAGGAGCGTACGGACTGCTCTCTATCTAGTTAAAGGTTCTAGTTAAGAAGCTATAATATTGGAAATTTTACAGCATATTCTTAATATCGAAAAAAAAAATCGATTTTTGTAAATATCCAGACCTCCCTTAAGGCCACCCACGACCGGGTTACTATTCAACTGTGGGCTAGGTTAAAGTAAACCTTCTTTTCTGTCATGGAACTTAATAATGGATCAAACAAATATTAATAAAATAGTAAGGAAAGTGGATTCGCAAACTACATTTCAACTGGCCGATCTACATAGTGAAGCTAAATCTCCACGATCACTAGGTAGTATCTCCTAAACGGAGAGAGTCAAGACTGATGGCGAGCAATGATATCAAAGAATCCAATAATTTGAACTGAGCTCCAATCATCGTTTCATATGAAAAGGGCTTCTGTACAAAGTCCAATCTTCGGGTTAAGCCAAAAGAATGACTGGCCTGAGTGGTATAGGTACCAAATAGTATCTACGCAATCCAAATGCGCTACTGTGACGAAAAAACCCTGAGCAGCTGAAATCAACCCAGTCGAAGGCAACTGTGGAGTTGAATTATTATATATTTCTCACTTATTTCAGTGAGCCGTTTCATATTCATATTCGTATTCAAGGCTATTCAAACCCCAAAAAAAGGGGAACACAAAACTTTTTTCTCAATTATTTCGATTAAAAAAGAAATAAGAACAACGAAATTAAATTAAAGAAATTTAATAAACAAATATAAATTAAAACAACAAATAATTTTTTTTATTTATGTGATTTATTGTTAGTAAAACCTCGTCAACAAAAATAAAATATATCTCAGTATAATAGAAATATTTTCAAAAACAACAATTACTTAACGAGGCTTTGAAACTTTTTTTGTCCAGGTTACCATACCTTCTTCTTTTTCTTGTTAATTGGCGCGATCACCACTTACGTGATTTTGGACGAGTTCAACAAAGCGCCCCAGTCGTTTCTTTCTCCTGCTCGGTGCCAGTTGGACACACCAAGTGAAGCCAAGTCCTTCTCCACCTGATCTTTCCCAACTCAAAGGTGGCCTTCCCCTTCCTCTGCTACCACCATCCAGTACCGCATCGAATACTTTCAGAGCCGGAGCGTTTGTATCCACTAGGACGACATGACCTAGCCAGTGTAGCCGCTGGATCTTTATTCGCTGCGATATGTCTATGTCGTCGTAAAGCTCATACAGCTGATCGTTCAATCGCCTGCCATATTCGCCGTTGCCAACGTGCAAACGTCCAAAAATCTTACATACAATCATTCTCTCAAACACTCCAAGGGTCGCTTTATCGAATGTTGTCATCGTCTACGCTTCTGCGCCATACGTTAGGACGGGCATGATGAGAGTCTTGTAGAGTGTTAGTTTTGTTCGTCGAGAGAGGACTTTACTACTCAGTTGCCTACTTTGTCCAAAGTAGCACTTGGTGGTAAGAGAGATTCTACGTTGAATTTCCAGGCTGTCATTGTTATAGGATTTAGTGCTGGTTCCTAAATAAACGAAGTCAGTGACGTGGGTGCCAAATACGCGAGTGCGCCGACTGTTTGTTTGATGACAGGAGGTACTTCGCTTTGTCCTCGTTCACCGCCAGATGCATTCGCTTTGCCTCTTTATCCAGTTTGTCGAAGGTAATATCAACAATTGGACGCTCTTATAAAAAATTGTGCCTGAGCGATTAAGTCTTCTTAAAATATTTTTTATGTTAAAAATAGTTGTGTTTATCATTCATGGTACAAGAAGCTGGGCTCTTTTTTTCAGGCTCTTACTTTTCGCAAAATGGTTCCTCATATTTTTTTATATTCAAGTTATTGCAAGTTAATGCATTTGTACTCGAACCTAGAAAAAATTATGCAAAACGATTTACATACACCACACCATGGTTCTTTTGTCCATAATAATTTTTTTTTCTCCACTGTCTGCTAGTTAATTGAATTATTTACACTTGCATGAAGATGAAGGTTTTAACCGAAGAAAAGTTTAAATTGGATAGAGATACAAAAATGCGCAACTGCATTTTTAGATATTTTCTGCGCTTTTCAGCATACAATCGAGCCTATATTGAGCAAAAAGCTAAATGCTCATATTCTATTTATAAATTTACTTTCACTCTTTTTATATTATTTTATTTTCACTTTATCAATTAAGAATAGGGCGATTCATAGTTCTGACCCCACCACCGAGAAATTTGTCAAATTGGGGAAATATCCGTATTTTTATTAAAAATTGTTTGGAGGAGAAGATCAAAGAAACTTTACATGCATTGTATACTTTAATGGGAAAAACACATTTTTAAAACTTTGGTACAGGAACCGAAAGATATATATAGTTCTTAACCGCACTGCTATATTTATAATGTACAAATAGAAAAATATTACTAGAAAATATTTGTTACAAACTAGTTATTAAACAATGAAAAAGAAACCGAAAAGAAACTGCTCACTTTCAAATTCAAATTTCTAGCAAGGTAGACGTTTGGCTGCCGTAACTGAATTCGTTGGTACGTGACTACCATTCGGAATTCAGAGAAAGAAACAAGTTTTATCTAATAGCGGTCGCCCCTCGGCAGGCAATGGCAAACCTTCGAGTGTACAGGTATTTCTGCCATGAAAAAGCTCCTCATAAAAAATATCTGCCGTTCCGACTCAGCTTGAAACTCTAGGTCCCTCCATTTGTGGAACAACATCAAGACGCATGCCACAAATAGGAAAAGGACCTCGGCCAAACTCCCAAACAGCGTGTATGCGCCAATTATATATATATACTTCCATTTCGGTTTGTGGCATCTCGGAAACTGAAGATGTAATATGAGAAAGAACACTAGTAATGAAATGGAAGTACCTAGGAAAATTGTGCACCCTCACTATACTGAAGAAGAAATTTTTCACAGGCTACTGGCCAAACATTACGTAGTCGGTATAAATGGTTCCAAATATTATTATCAATTTAGAGATACCTATTCACTCAAAGACAAGTCTAAAAGTGGAAGAAAAAAGTGCGCTTGAAGTCCGAGTTTGGAAGGGAAGGTACTGACCACAATAATATAAATTAAAGCTATATATGTGAGGAGTTTGGCTAAAAGGGGTTTCAGTGCTGCAACGTGTGAAGAAAAAGAAAAATTTAAAAACATATAGAAAACTATGAATCCTCAAAACTTGATGAATTTTACGTCAAAATTGTGCCTATAATATTACGGGGCATGTAATACAACACAGAAGTGGTCAGTGATGGGCCGATACGAGGCCCTTAATACTACATAAATGGAAAAGTGGTACAGTGATGGGCCGATATCACGAAAAAAAAGTAGAAACATTTTTGCGAAAAGATCCTAATTTGCAGACCAAACTATTTACTCCTGTATGTATACTTAAAACAACCCAATTTCGCAAGAGAGACTCTTTCGGCCGAAGTTTAGAAAGCAGTGCGTTAATCGCATATTTTAGAAACAGCACAATATTTCAATGATGTTTTTAGCCGATTTAGCTCCTGCGCATTACTCCAATTTCGCTTTAGATTTATAGAAAAATAAACACGACACGTATGTAGCAAAGAATAAACTTGCCAAGTACTCTAGAATTAAGACCAACAGAAAGATATTGGGTCATTGTGAAACGAAATCACGGGAAACATGGGCAAGCATTTAATAATTAAAAAGAAGCAAGTAAGAATTCAAATAAACTGTCCCACAAGAAGCGGGACAGGGCGTATAGAATTTGATGAGTGGGATAAAATGAATAGTTTGGCAAAAATTTAGATAACATTTTTTTTTTTTACTTAATTCTCTAAAACATTCAATAAAACATGCATATTTATTTTTAATAAAAATAATAAATAAGCAAAACTAATAAGTAGAGATCGGATTGTTATGCAAATTGAATATGCAAAAACATGCAAAAATATGGAAATATGCAAAACATAGGATCCTATTAATTAAATTTTTATTATGATGAATTTCTACCTAGGTGCGAACTTCATGTGATGTTAAGCAAAAATATGCACTTGCATAAGAATCCGATGTCTACTAATAAGACTCGGTACTTTATTAGCTAAAAATGTGTGCAGTTCCTTTTCGGTGCAGTCCATTTTTCCTTGACCCCCTCTAGAATATATCCGCCAATTTATGTATTTTTTATTATTATGATTTTTTTTATAAAAAGAAACATTATTTCAGTTAAAAAATTGTTTATTTTTTTCAGCATGTTTTTTTTTTTCATCTTTAAGAAAGTGATAAGGTAATGCTGTTTTATATTACAATAAACGATTAGTTGTGCTAACTCAGCGGGCATATCGTCAGAAATAACAAAAATGCCATAATTCGTCTTTTAGCCTCAAAGTTTTTCGATAACAGGTACGTAACAGATCGGTTGTATACTAGATCACGGCTACGTTATTCCAATGAAAATATTGAAGCTGGAAAGTGTTGCCGAAAATAAAAATGTTTTATATAGCCAAGAAGTTAAGCAGTCATGCATTGCGAAGGTCCACTAAAAGAAGGAAGTCGAAGCAAGGATCTTGAAGTGCGTAATATTGACTGACTAGCAAGATCTCTGGATTTAATTTCATTGGACTTCTTCTTGTAGGACTTTTTTAAGGAGTAAACTTTATGCAAGAAGTCTAAGACCTTAGAAGGGGGAGCTTCGAAAGGATAGGTTACCACTTATTTAGGAGCAATACATTGCCTCTCTAATAAACGCTGAAATATTATGGATGTCTGCGGATTTTAAGTTTGGCAGACACTCAAAGAAGTAAGAGTTTAAACGGTGGTATGTCGTTCTGCGGTGAGAGCGGGAGAGTGGCAGGGAAATTGTTCAACACTCTCTCTTTCATCTTCGATCTCTCAGTTGCGAGCAAAGTCATTTGAGAAAGTTCCAATTGTTTCCTATGCAATCCCATTAGGCAGTCCAGTAATATTACCTACTGCTGTACTAATGGCAAGGTTCGCTTTTGTCTTACCAATAATAGTGCTATCTTTGTCAATATTGTGTTTCGAAACTAGTTCAGATAAGTTTGGAAGAGGTAGCCTTGAAAAACACACAACTTTTCTAATAGTCCGGGGGCCAGGGTTCTATTTTGACTTCATCATTTCATGCCGACTGATTTTAATAGTGAAGGCAGACGCCATCCAATGGATGACGAAACCAACCGTCACCTGATCCAGTAGCGGTGGGTACGTGCGTGGGATGCTGCGAGATGTGTCGAAAAAAAAATTTTAACAACTCATTTAATACCGGTTGAAAATTGTTTGCGTATTGTTGACATTTAGTAGAATGAAAAGAAAAATAGTCAGCTGCGCCGTAGAGGGGGGAAAATACGTCAGCTGAACAGGCGAACTTGTAAAATTAATTAAAAAGTAAAATTAGTTATGCTGATTGAAATTTTTTTACATAATTTTGGACTCATATGAAAATATAATAATGATGGTCAGCTTCGTTTATAGCGGTGGGAAGACCGTCAGCCGAAGCAAGAATGTATCAGTGCGTTCAGCTGACGTATTTTACCCCCTCTACGGCGCAGCTGACAATTTTTTTTTATTATACTAAATGTCAACAATACACGAAAAAAATTGCAGCCGGTATCAAATGAATTGGTAGAAATTTTTTCGACACGTTTCGTATCCTCCCACAATCACACCCACCGCGGGTGCGCCAGCTGACGTTCACTTTCGTTATTCATGAAAGCTAAGTCACAAGTGTTGTCAAGAATTTAACGAAATAAAAAGGCAATCCAAAATCGGCCCTGTCTCCCGGACTATAAACGTATTGAGCAATGACACTTTCAATAGGACACCCTATATCGTTCCTGCGCTATTCGCTCTGAGGTACTATACCGATACCATGTAAGACTTACTTACTCATTTGGCTTTAGCAAGAAACTTTTGTTTTCAATACTTGTATGGGAATAGACAAAAATACTTGGCTAAGTTGACTGAATTTGTGGAACAACATCAAGGCGCACACCACAAATACGAGGAGGAGCTCGGTCAAACACCTAACAGAAGTGTACGCGCCAATTATTTATTTATTTTTAAGTTGACTGAATATAGATTTTCAGCAGCAAAAACGTCATTAGCAATTTATTGACCGCAAGTTTCCGTTCCAAAATATTTCCTTCCTCTACCTAAATTTATCTTAAATGCTGAAATCCTTTTTATGATAGTTCAAGGAGTTCAGGTACATTAATTTGTGGAATTTAACTTTTAGGCCGTAACTTTTTGTCATTACCTGTGTGCACTGGATTGGAATGAGCCCGATACGGTGGAAAAGTTGAATAAACTGTATGCTAATCTATTGACAAAAGCTGAATAACAAAACAACTGAAGGCTTAAGACTAGACGACGGCAAAATGTTTTTTCTTATTTTTGAAAAATTATGCATTCAGCTTTCAGAAGCAAAATAACTAAGATTAATGAGTTTATAATTTAGTAAGCAAGTTGAAATTTAAAAGGCAAATACACAAATAATTATGTTTACATCCCCCGAATCAGTATGTAAATATTTGTTGGAAAATCGAATTTGAATATATCGAGCATCGAAGTGATATTTACATAGCTAAGTTGAAATCGAATAGGATACAAGAGGCAAATGCAAGCAAATAACACATAGCTGAAAATACCAACAGTATAAACAATTGTTTTAGTGAATTTGTTTCGTTTCGGTTTAGCAATTCAAGAAAAGGTAAGGAAAACGATGTGCCGACTGCATTATACTAGTTTTAGGTACGATAATCGGAGTTTCGGACCCAGAACCCTCAGTTCTTGGCAAGTAATGACAAACTGACACCTAGAGGATACCCTTTGGAGAAACGTATGTCGTTAGCTTTCCTGTAAGAGAACGATGGGAGATATACTCTGGAGGAGCTCAGATCTACCATAATGTCTAAAATAGTTTTACAAGCTTTCAGTTTCCTGCCTTTTCCAATGCGTGCACTAATAAAAATATCAAAAGAAACTACGAGCATAGTCATAACATGGCATAACAAACACATTTGAAAAGCAGCAATTCATATACGTATTTGTACTAAATGTTGTTGTAAGAATCTTAGGTTAGGTTAAATAGCTGCCCCTGTCCATTGTAATACCATACAGGCGGAGGGGAAGAGAAAAGAAGAAGGAACGGAACCAGACAGATGGAAAAACGGAAGATGTGACTTTAAATTACTGGATGACGACCAACACTGGCGATTTATAGTTGTATTAACCGCTTCAGGCATATGATGAACTTCACCAGATGTGTGATATTTAGACCTGCAATACCCGTAGGTGTAGCGAAAAAGTTAGAACCCAGATATCTAAATCTTTGCCCGACAAGAGCTTCAAAGAATCTTAATTCAAGGGGAATCTTTAACAGAAAAAACTAAAAGGGCATCAACTGGTAAAGCACAGCAAAATATATTGAGTCACTTTGTTTATTTAGTTGTTCCTATTAGCAGAGCGTCTAATAGAGTCAATATTGCAAAGAACTCAATGTAATATCCAAGAACTAAAGCTGAATCCTTTTTGACGAACGAAGATATATATCGAGACTTGAATATTGATACTTTGAAGACGTGATGCGTAATGCAATCGATTGTTGTCACACACAAACTCCTTGATCAGGTTGCTGCCCTTGCCAAAATGAACGAAGGCTGAAGCGCAATGTTTTGTCGCAACTATTAAATGTTTAGACATTGTTTTTGTAGAATACTGTTTAATGTACTTAATTTATATTTTACAATTCGTTATTTGTATTGCTATATTCTTTAAAATTTTGGTTTCTTCACCCGTGATTACCGTGTTCAAACGAAATTCATACTCACTATTCGGCCGCCGTAGACGAATGGCTTGGTGCGTGACTACCATTTGGAATTCAGAGAGAACGCAGGTTCGAATCTCGGTGAAAGACCAAAATGAAGAAAAAGTTTTTTCTAATAGCGTTCGCCCCTCGGCAGGACTTGGCAAACCTCCGAATGTATTTCTGCCATGAAAAGGCTCCTCATAAAAAATTTCTGCCGTTCGGAATCAGCTGAAACTGTAGGCCGCTCCATTTGTGGAACAACATCAAGACGCACGCCACAAAAATAAAGAGGAGCTCGGCCTAACACCCAGAAAGGATGTACGCGCCAATTGTATATATATGTATATATATAAATACATAATTTTTTTTAATCGACTATCTATGAAAAGTGTTCATCGCACGCTCAGGCCAATTTGTGGTGTTCAGCGCTGAGGCCCGTCTTTAGCTAAGCAAAATTGCCATATTTTGGCTGAAGAGCCACCCCAAGTCTTCTATTGAAAACAATCGTTTGGTGAGCCGTATGGACTGGAGGAACCAGCGGCCTATATTTCTTCAAAGACGAGGCGGGCGCCAATGTAATAGTGAATAGCAAACGCTATTGCACCATAATAAAGGACCTTTTGATGCCGGAAATTAAAACCTGTGATCTCCACAACATTTGGTTCCAACAAGACGGCGCTACTTGCTATACAGCCCAAGAAACAATCGATTTACTAAGTCGTCGTTGCGGTGCGCAATTAATATCTCGTCTCGGATCAGTGGATTGGCCATCAAGGCCGTGTATTATTACTCCTTTGGACTCCTTTGAGGGTATGTAAAATCTTAATGCCTTGTGGATAAACCCTCGTCGATTAAGGCATTGGAAGCCAACATTACTTAAGTTATTCACGAGATTCCGAACAAAGTTCTCCAGAAAGTCAATCAAAATTGGTGTTTAGGGATGGCCGAATTACGGCGCTGTTGCGGCCAACATTTGAAAGAGATTGTCTTTAAAAATTAAATGTCATAAATGGTTCTATGCAAAAAAATGAAAATTGCCCAATCTATTTGAACTTTCGTTGGTTTATTTCAATTTAAAATTCGCTATCTCTAAATTAATCACCCCCTATATGGCGACGCATAATTAATCACAAATAAAAGAAATGATATTTAGTGATGGTACTTGCCTTTATATACGGCAGCTGTCTGGTTCCCAAGTGTTAAATATGATTGACCTACGACACCATTTGCAAAAATTATAAGCCTTCCGATAGAATGATTAATTTTGCGCTACCTTGTATTTACATTTACATTAGTGCAAATTTCTCAAATCAGAATTAATTTGTATTAATATTTCATATACCTTAGTAATAATTACTTATGCCTCAGGACAGCTGTAATATTAAAGAAAGCAATACAAAACAAAAAAAAAAAATAGCAGATCTTCAGAAAATTCTTAAGTACCAGCATAGTTTCTTGCATACAAAGCTTCAATTTATATATTCCGTTAATTTATTTTTTTAGGTTTCTAATGCTTTGTTGTTGCAATTGCAGTATCAGTACACCTAATTTTACCTCCGACTTTTTTCCATTTTTTGAATAAAATAACTGAGCCCCTCTGTCCTTCTTTGAGTTCCTACTTACGCGCTTAATTCCACGAAACTCAAAATAAAGTTAAAAAAAAAGTATGCAAAATTATATGTTCTTCTTAAAAATTAACATACCGAAAATCCGAGCATATTTACTTTTTTTCTTAAATAAAAAAATAATTATTAAGACTTTTGATTAATTAAAAAAAAGATTTAACTGACTTGATGTAGTACTGTCACGAGCAAAATAACAAGCGCTTCTTAGAAACGCCTGACATAAATAAGTATCGCGACCATATAAGTCATAGGGCTTCTGAGATTACAGTCAACTGGGTGGTTGTATGAATTTCAATCTACAGTTTAGAAACTCACTTTCAGCTTTTTTCAAATTATTGAAGGAGCGAGCTCCAAGAAAGTGTGTCATGGAGTAGAGGCGGTGTTAATCGAATGGAGCAAGAATCAAACTGTACGCATGAGGGGTGGAAAAAGATCAATTACTTCGGGACTTACTACCTTTTCCTTAGTTCATGTGGAAATGTGAGATTCCAAAAATTTACCTTGTACATACAAACTGCAAGCATACAAAACTTTATGCTAAAAAATCAATGGCATTTTCTAGAAGCTTTAAACTTTAATCATTTTATATGTACTAAAACTTTATAGGAACAATAAATTCAAAAAATAACAGGCATTCAAAAAACGAGGAAAAAGTACAACAGTCAAAACTGGTCACAATGTTTGGGGGGTGGGCCTTTAATCGTGGGCTGTATATTGTTTGACACGATTAAAACAATTGTTTGCTTTTCTTCCTCTTTACAACGGCACAAAAGTACACTTAAATTATTATTTTTTTTTTTAATTTTATTTTTTTTTTCTTTAAATATTGATATTCAATGCATAGCTGAATAGGTAATGACAGAGCACATCAAAAGTTGCCAAAAAGTATTTTAGCTGTGAATACAAATTTTTTTTTTTTTTTTTTAATGTGCAAAAGAATGAATAAAGAAATATAAAATTGTTGGTTCACGCAATAAACATTCACATGAAATTT
>JAYXIM010026790.1:0-24886 GCA_037575425.1 Anastrepha fraterculus
TTTAAAGCGAAATGGAATTTGTTTGGTATCAAAATTACAGACTTTTTGGTTGCCTATATTTACCGTTATGTAAGCAGTGAAGTGAGAAGTTTTGTTATTTTCGTTTGGTGTTGTAACTTAAGAATGTAATGAAAAATAAATGTATTACATATGTTTTGAACTATAAATATATCGCACCCTAAATGCAAAAGGTCACAACTCAAAATGTACGTTCTGCTCAAATATGAACGAGACGTTATCAATAAAACGGTCCGCGGATGACATATGGCAAAAATACATTTTTGGTTTTTTGGTAAGACTGTTATAAGCTTACATGGCAAATTTCAGCGTGATATGTCACATAGTTTGTTTTCTGTGCTACTGTAAACAAGTCAAGCTCGAGTGTGGAAAATTTTGAGTTGTGACCCTTCTGTATTTAGGGTGCGATATATTGAGTTTTAAATAATTTAAAAATATTTGTAAGGTGTGCGCAGACTTTATGGGCCATGGGTAGGTGTCCCCGCCATAATAATTTCCGTTTAGCAAGGCTGATTTAACCCGGAGGGGCTGCATCATCACGCTGAGGGGATGGAATGGCAATAACAAGCGCGTCGCCACACATGCCGCGGTCGTGCAGGACTACCAGCGTGTCTGCCCAGTAAAAAACAATGACCGGCCAAGCACCCACAAACGACTGGCGGATCCTTTATGACTCCAGTCCCTTCATGCTCAATTGCTGTGTGAATACTTTTTGCTTGCAGGAAATATGTCTTTGTCGCCTTGCCGTCGTCGAAGACAAGGCATGACATCTTTCGAAATATATTTGTTTTGCTGAAGCTCGCCTTAGATAAACGCTCTGTGAACAGCCCTGGGATACATCGTTTTGCCAGTGCTTTCGGCCATAATAACAGCATGTTTAGATGATGAGTTTTTCGGATCTTTTCTCACTTTTCAAATTGAGTTTTTGTGGAATGTCTCAGGTTGTCACCAAATTCTGCACAAATTTTCAAAGTCTGGATCAAATTTAAAACGATTTATTATTGCCTTAGTTAATCGCGGTATTTTTTCCTAAAGCACAAATTTCTTTAATACTTTTGCATTCAATAAAAGCGAATAATTTGACACCCTCCAATAGTAGTCTATAAAAAAATTCAAGCTATAATAAAGAAACGTTTTTGAGATGTAAATGTGGGTAAAAAATGTTGTTCCTTTGGCCTCTCCAACATTTGATTATCGCATTGAAATTTTGCAGCTTTAAATTTTAGTAGTCTGATAAATCTTCAAATTGCTTAGTGGAACGAGGTATTAAACGGTATTTTTGATGATTTACATTTATTGAAGAAAATTAGTTAACATAAAACTTTATAAAAAATGAAATAAAATAAACAAAATTAACTGATTTACGATTTTGTTTTCAAAATGGTGCATGTGTATTACTCATATTTGGTTATAATTTTTCGTAGAATAATAAATATGCCAAATGGCAATGAGAAAAGTTCAGAATATGTTGCCAATATCAGACTATTAACTAGCTCTTAGCGAATTTGAAAGAAGTTTGGCTCGTATCCAAGTTCATGATAGTGGTTTATTTACGAAAAAACTGAAATTGTGTTGGTGATATATGAAAAAATACAACACAACACTAATGTTACTTTTGAACAACGACTGTTTGGAAGAGTGGGTAAAAAATGTGCGGGCAGCATTCTGTCACCGTACCCGGTGACGTGACTGTAGACCAAACTTGATAATCCAAGGATGATAGATTTACCGATACATAACTCCTGTTACGTCAGTCCCTCCGCTAATTCTGCCAAATTCTCTGAGAGCCGGTTGACGGTCTGATATTCGCCCCACTTGTAAACATCTTTTCTAACATCCTTGCTAAAATGTTACTATGAATGAGGACTTTACTGTAAACGCATGAAATTAGCATGCATTTTTATTAATAAATAATTTACCAATTCCAATTTAGCAACACCTCCCTATTTACAGCTTTTCACCTTAATTTTATTGCATAAGTTGACTCTTACAGTTTAACAAAGATTTTGTTTTGCGCCTAATTGTATGCGGCATATTTGCCCACCTCTAAACAAAGATGTTAAAGTAGTACAGTAAAGCAGCAAGGAATGCAAATAAATCTGATGGTTGGCTACATGCACAAAATTATTGTCTGTCCCGTAAAAATTCTAATGCGTATTAAATGCGCAATTATGCAGCCGTTCGTTTATCGAATTCGTCCTCGCATTATAGAGGAAATTGTAAAATATATGGAATTGTGTGGCACTGCCGAAATATAAATGTGTCCGGAGCTAGTCTTGCAGTGGTTTCACAATTCATTCAAATAATCCTGTGATTTTTTGTATATATGTATGTAAGCGCAAAAAAAAAAATTAGGAAAAATTTTAAAAAGTGTCTCACCCGTTAAGGCTATTCTCCAACAAACTTTTATAGCTGTATTCCTTTTTTACTCGTCTATGCTTCTGTGCTTAAAATTAGGATAAAGTAGTTGCGGGTGACATCGGTACTTGCAAATTTCGTTTTATAGTTTTTATCGGATTTTTGCAATCCGCTTTATCGACCGTAAACATGAAACGATTAAATGAAATGATAACAGCTCAGACAACTTTTTGTGCAACACATTTTGAGAATTCTGAAAACATTTGAGATGTTGATATGTATCATTACACATTTTTCTATTGATTAAACACTTTTCTCAAGACTTGTATATTTCAGTTCGTAATATACTTCAATAAATATTGATTTAATATTTGTTGAGTGGTGATGCTGAACACGGCTTATCATAAGCCTGCAGCTAAAAGAGCCTAAGTGCATTCTTCATTTTGTATGTGTGGTTGGAACTCCTATCCACAAGTAAAGCACAACTTAAAGTTTAAATCAGTCGCCAAAAAGCAGACAATGTTTTATACATCGCTTATCTCTATTCTCTTAATTATAAAGGCATATATCGTTCACACATCTATAAACATCGGTAAATATCTTCACAATTTTTAATTTTATAGCTTTCAATCATTCACAAATTATACTCAATTAACCTCAGCTTCATGCAGCGAAAACGAACTGAATAAGGTTTTTTCTCAGCATGCGCACAACCCGCAAAGTATTTATTGAAATTTCCAGAAATACTTGTGTTCTTACGTACAGTTTGTAAATAATGATTTTTGACATAGAAAACAAAATTAAATTTTTCGACTTCATTAGCAAAAAAAGCACTTTTTATTTACATTTCTTTGACGTCTTTTTTGTACTGACTCATATTTATTCTCAGCATTTAAAGGAAATGAATAATACACTTCAAATTTTTTTCAAAAACAACAACTAAAGCCACAAAAGCAAATAAGATTCTGTTTCGACACTGCCAATAAACTGCTTTTACATTTTGATTCTTCAATTTCTTTGTGTGTTTGATGTGTGAATATGTTTCGCGACTAACTCTGCTTTCCAATGATCATTTTGATGCTTTCGTTTTACAATTCAATGAAAAATGTTTGCTTTATTGGGACTTAAAATTTAAACACTAGGATTTTAGAATGCCTGGCAAAAGATTATCTTTTGATATTACGCAATTATTATATTATAATTACCACTTAGGTAATTACCACCAGGTAAAAGCGTTTAGGAATTGTCTGAAACGTCAACACGTCAGACAGTTTATAATGTTATAAATCGAGCGGAAAAATAGGGTAGATTATAGTAAAAGCATGCAGGTGGGTCTAAAACTAAAATTACAGGACGTGCAGGACGCTTGATGATCCGAAAAGTTAATCAAAACCTGAAAATTTTTCTTGAAAGCACTTGCAAAGAAACTTAACGAGGAGTGTGGTATTGTTGTCTCTAATGAAGCAGTGCGTCAAGCCATACTGCATCACAAATATTCATCGAGATCAGCACGCAAGAAACGATTTCGGTCTGCACAAAATATAGAAAAACGCCTGTCTTTTGCTTGGGAACCACATTTCCGAACCAGGAAATTATTGGGTCGACGTTATATTTTGCGAAGAGATAGAGACAAAGCTGTATTACAACGATTGGTAGATTAGAGTATGACGCAGGTCTTTAACAGCTTTACAAAATCGAAATATAATTGCCACGGTTAAACCAGGAAAAGTAGGAGGCGTGGCGGCTTTACAAAATCGAAATATAATTGCCAGGTTAAACCAGGAAAAGTAGGAGGCGTGGTGCTTATTACGGTACAATGGACGCCAATGCATTTTTACATACAGGGTACGCCATCTTTTATGTCGGTATGTAAACGCTGAATAACTTTGTCATTTACCAACCGACCGACTTCAAAATACATGTTTTTGAAACGTCAATTCAGTACAATTTCAACCAAGGATCGCTTTACGCCGAAACAACGCGCTGAAACAGTGCCGCTATACATGGAAAATAGTCGTGCTATTGTTCTAACTCAACACGCATATCGCAAAAAGTATTGCGGCAAACAGACACCGTCTGACAGTACTATTCGTCATTTGGTGTCGAATTTTTTTGAGCACGGGATAGTAGGAAATCGTCAACATCCCGTTCATCAACAACCAAGACGTTCCAATGAACTTGTTGAAGCAGTGAGGGAGAGCCTTGCCCAGGAGCCACAGTGTCGTGAAACCACAATGCGGCGCATTTTAAAAGATGATTTAAATTTGTTTCCGTATAAAGTGCAATTGACACAAAGAATATTGCCGACAGACCATTCACGTTGCGTAGAATAGGGCCAAATAGTCTCTCGAATGGTTGACACTGAACCCAATTTTTGAAAACAACTTTGAATGACTGACGAGGCAAATTTTAACCTCTGTGGCAGCGTGAATAAAAAAAATTGCCACATTTGGGGAACTGAGAACCTGAAACGCTATTGCATGACCGGGAAGTAATTTTTTGGGCCGGTATTTGCGCCAAAACCATCTTTGGACTATATTTTTACCGAGAAAACGAAACGGTCGATGGAAACCGATATCGCTGGATGTTGGCTCATTACGTCTGCCCGCAAATGCGTGAGAAAGGTTAAGACGGTTACTGGTTTCAACAAGACGGTGTGCCATGCTACACTGCGAATGCAAAAATTGAATTTCTGCAACGAAAATTTGCGGGACGTCTAGTGTCAAAAAGGGGCGACATCGACTAGTCCCCCAGATCATCTGACTTAACCCCCCGGACTTCTCTTTGTGGGGTATCTGAAAAGCAAGGTTTACGCGAACAAGCCGCAGACTATCGACCAGCTTAAGGCAAACATTCGTGCCAAAATCGACGCTATAAAACCCCAAATGTTTGACAAGGTGATGACAAACGCAGAAAAAAGATCTCACTTTGTGATTGCTAATAAAGGTGGCCACTTGATTGATATTGTATTCAAAAAAAGTTTTAATTTTAATATTTAATATAGTAATTGTTTTTTTTTTCAAAGTTATTCAATGTTATCATACCGACATAAAAGATAGCACACCTTGTATATTGAAAAAAAAAAAATCTTAATCGGCACTGAGAATAAACCAAATTTTAATAACGACAACTATTCAAAGCATAATGTGCAGATGCGGCTTTTCTACAATTGCGGTACAGTTATAAATACACCAGCCTAGAGTTCCGACATGAACGTGATTGAAAATTTATTAACCTTTTTGAAGAAAAGAGTCCTTAAAAGGCATCCAAAGAATGCAGCAGCATTAAAAACTGCAATAATGACGGAATAAAGTTTGTAAAAGCAATTTATTAGCAGTGTCGAAATAGAACGTTGTTTGTTTTATTGCTCTAGTTGTTGTTTTTCTACAGTATTAGAAGTTTTTTTATTAATTCTCTTTAAATGCTGAGAATAGATATGAATCAGTACAAAAAAAAGTCAAAGAGAAATAAATAGTGATATTTTTGGGGGAAAGGCTGCGCTGCTTTTTACCAAGGTAGATAGATTGGTAGGTGAAATGGTTGAAGTGCCGGTCTGGCCATTCTTAAATAGCACTAAAGCGCCGTTTTGATACCATTATGAGACCTCCAACAGGCAGATATCTACAGCCAGCCAGAGCTATTGATATAATGTAGGAGATTGATTGGATTTATCCCCAGGCTGTCAAGGAAGGGAGCGCCCAGTGACCTTAGTCGTCTAGCTGTCAAATCCAAACATTTACAGAGAAAATGCTATACAGTCTCTCTCTCTGAAAGGTCCCCACAGCTTCTGCAATGGGGGTTAAAAGGTAACCCTAGCTTTTCCGCGTGTGTACCGATCGTCCAATGACCAGTAAACACAGCTACGAGCTTGGAAATTGAATGGCGAGGAGTCCAAAGGACTTTCCGAGTCCTTCGTACATCTTATTGGGGCCAATGGGTTTTCGAAATAGCACATGAAGAAATGGAGCTCCCTCTTTTCTGCGCTTTCCTGAGAAATAATATGTGCAGTCTCCTTTTAACAACTGTCGGGGGTATTTCGGTGACCGGGTAGGAGGGCTCTGAAACCAATTCAGTCCCCTTACTGGAAAGCTCATCAGTAATTTCATTGCTATGTTTATTTATCATGGAACCCTGATCAGTGAAATGTTAACTGCACACCCAAGAGATTTGATCTCCTCTTTACAGGAGCTTACTAATTTCGTTCTTCACCGTGGCGTCGTCAAATCCTCCGATCACTATCGGATCAGATGTTAATATCTCCCTCGCTCCCACGTTCCCTAAACAATCTGGATGCCAAGACTTCTGCCTGAAATACACTAGCAGTATTCGGCAGTTTAAAGGAGATAGATGATTTAGAGAAAACCCCTGCTCCGTCAGTGAAGACCGAGGTGCAAGCTTCGGTGCAGATTTTCCCCTCAATCCAATCCTGCCTATCTGGAAACTTGTCTTAGTACGACCCTCAAACTCTAGTTTCCGGATAGAGAGATCTGTTCGAAGTTCGGAGAAATACGGTGTTAACTGCCCGAAAATACTACCATGTCCCTTGAGCAACTGCCTCCAGAGGTCAATCTCCTTTAACCTGATTGCACTTTGAGCTGTGGTGGAAATAACGGAGAATTCGATGGTAAGTAAATGCAAACGGGCATTCAGAGCAGCATTGGGGCAAGTTTTACATGCTCCGGTGATGCCAAAGCATGCAGTCCTTTGCACCCTCCCCAGTTTAGTGTTATTATAGCCCTTCAGAAGAGCTTTCCACCAAACTAGGCATCCATACGTCGAAATTGGCAAAACAACTGCATTGTACATCCACAGCACGACCTTTGGCTTGAGTTATCATTTTGTACCGAACATAGATTTGCAGCAGTAGAAGGCTATACTGGCCTTATTTACTCGATTTTCAATGTGTAGTCAAGTATCACTCCAAGATACCCAACTTCCGTTGAGAGCGGGAGAACGTGGTTGTTTAATTTGGGAAGTCGAAAGAGTGGAGATTTATATTTTCTGGTAAATAGCACCAGCTCCGTTTTGTCAGAGTTGACTTGGAGGCCGGAAGGGACAGTCCAGCGACTGAGTATAGCGAGTGACCTTTTCAAATCTCAGCCATGACTGAGGGAAACGGTCCCGATCCCATAAAACAATAAAAAACACACCTGTAAAAATAAAATAGGAAATTAAGACCTCCTATGCAGTAGCAGTATCGCTTTGTTTACACTTCTACATGGCAGACGGTCTCAGGTTTGGTTGGACACCCAAAGGCAAAATCTGCTTAGTTCATATTTGCGCTTTATGGTCAACCAATTTAATTTATAATATGAAATAAGTTTTTAGTCTTAAGATTTCATCACAACCAAAAGGTGAAGAACCATTTTTGTTAAAAACAAAACTTCTGTGTAAAAATAAAGAACTATTATATATTTTAAAAAATATAAGTCACGCGGGCAAAAGTAAGAAGGCCATCCCGATATAATATGTACATATGTATTTAGCTTTAAGGTATTTAGTGTTTGTCCACCAATAACTTTTTAGTGAATGAAACACACAATCTGATTTTATAATTTTTATAAATTTGTATATATTTATATGTTTATTATATATTTAAGTTTCAAAAACAAAAATAAATTTCAAGATTCCTCACATAAGTTTTTAGATAAAGGTGAATAATGGCTGTAACAAGTAAATAAAGCTACCATAAAGTCTGCGTTCAGTCTTAAAGTCTAATGCTGAAAACAGTGGAGCCCGCACGGAATTTCCTTACCGCATGCCCTTACCGTGCACAAAACTGAGCAAAACTATTTCCCGTAGATAACAGCTGTTTTAGTTGGTTACATACATACAAACAATATTTACAAAATACATCAGTGACAAAATGGACGAAGAAGACATCGAAATTTGCGAGTTATTTCTGAATTTATTTCAACTATATATTTTATATAAAAAATACAAGGACCAAAAAAAGTGCAGAAGGTAGAAGTTCGGCCATTAAATAGGAATTGGGGCACAAGTGGTTATCAAATCCAAGTGTTCTGCCGAATGAAAACATTGGAGCCTGATGAATTGTTTTCACACACAAGGATGTCCCCGCCTGTGTATAAGCTGCTTTTAAAATTAGTGAGCAGTTCCTTGAGGAAGCCAAGACAGCGGATTGGTCCTGAGGAAAGACTATCTTTAGTTTTGCTGTATGCATATTGAGAAAGCGAGGCTTCAAGTCGATTAATATTTATTTCTTATTGGTTGTTTAGATATTTGTCACAAGGTGTATCTGTGAAGAGCATTGCATGGAGTTATAAGTTAGGTGCAACGACTGTGCGCGAAATAATACAGGAAACTTGTGAAGTTATCTGGCGGCTACTTTCTCCAGTTTACGTTAGCGAACCTACAGAATCCCAGTACAGGGATATTGCGAAGGATTTTTTTGATATGTGGAACATTCCAAATTGTGTTGGTGCAATCGATGGCAAGCATGTTGCAATTAAATGTCCAGCCAAGTCAAGTTCGATGTATTACAACTACAAAAAATTCTTTAGCATCGTTCTGATGGCCGTTTGTGATGCCAAGTATACTTTCACTGGAGTAAGCATCGGGAGTTATGGTAGTCAGAGTGACGGAGGTAATAAAATTTAAATGTAATAAGTTATTTCACCTAATACATATGTATATTTTACAGGCATTTTTCAACTTTCATCGTTTGGACAGAACTTGATGCAAAATACTTTGCCACTACCGCCTCCCGCGCGTATATCTATGGAATCGCCCCAACCATTACCACATTCTTTCGTTGGTGATGCTGCACTCCCATTGAGAACAAACTTGATGCGTCCATATCCCGGTTTTAACTTACCAAGAACCAAGCGGATTTTTAATTATCGCCTTTCAAGAGCGCGTAGAGTAATAAAGAACAGCTTTGGAATATTAACGGCGCGATGGAGAATTCTTCGCACCACGATTGAATGTGACCCTAAAAATTGCGAAAAAATAGTGCTGGCCTGCATTGTTTTACACAATTTTATAATTTTAAACGATCACAATCGTTGGTATTGCCCTGAAAATTATGTTGATCGACAAGAACCAGGCAACATCGTTCATCGTGGGGAATGGCGACGAGAAATTAATAGTGAATCGTCATTACCACGTATACGGACTACAATTCGGAGAGCCTCAACAAATGCATTTAATATCCGCGATAGGCTTGCTGATTATTTCATAAATGAAGGAGCTTTATCATACCAAGATGACATAGACCTTTCCATTGGCGGACCCTACATATAAAATTGAAAGACATGTGAAGTGAAACAAATATAAATATAATGAATTATTTTATTATTTATGTTTATTTATTTATGAATTTTATTTACGAACTTTTAGTTATTCAATTTATATATATAAATATACTTACAAATATAAAGTCCAACTGTAAATTTATGCAGTTAAAAATATTTGGAAATATTTTCATTCTTCAAGTAGTTTTTATTTTTTCCAAATTCAGGTACAAAGTTTATACATATATTTAAAAAATCACAGTATATATATTTCACATTCAATTCCAAGATTCTTAAAAGTAAACTTAAAAAAATGAAATAAAAGATAAAAATAAATAACATTCAACGAATTATAAAGCTTAATTAAAAAAAAATTCAAACTAAGATAAAAATACAAAAAAAATTCAAACTAAAAAAAGCCCTCATTCCGGCTCCTGCTGTACTTTAAATACAACGTCGAGGATTCCTTGCATGGCCCGGGCTTGCTTAGCTGCACTCATTTTGCCAACCATTGAGCCAATCATGCAACCGAAGGAGTCCGCCGAGTTGTTTGGTCTGTTTTCTTTCTCCAGGCATCTCTTTTTCAACAGATCGATCGCTTCTAAGATGCCCTTCTCGACCTCAGCACTTCTGTCCCGTTTTTTCCCGCTAGTTCGCTGTGACTGGGGTGGAGATGTCGCTGATGTTGATGGGAATGGTGGATCTACATCATCCAAAAACTCTTCTTCTGGCAACGGTGGCAACGGTGAGAGCGTAAGCGAGGGTACTGCTGGGCACACATTTTGTGAGCACCTAATTCTTTAAAAAAACATTATTAATTATCGCTTTATAAAAATATTCCAACTATACTTACGGTCGAGGAATAACATTCGGCCTTAAAAACGCCATGCTTTCAAGCAGATACCACGGCCTCTGGTAGTCTGCTCCACTGCCTGATGGTGCTTCCGATTTTCTGGCTTCCCTGCCATAGCGATCGCGAAGAGCTAACCACCTCCGCCTGCATACCTCACCTTTAAAATAACTTTGTTATGAAATTTTAAATACTAGTAAATATAGCACTCACCACTTGTGCCCAGCTCCTTTCCCATCTGTTCCCATATCATGGCTTTTCTCCCCTGCAACTTATACAGAGGGTTGCTCTTGTCATACAGCTCCTTTTTATCTTCCACTAGGGACACAAGTTGCTCATCATTCAGCGCCATTTCCGTGTGTTATGTGTTTGTACACAAATTTATAAATATATATGCATATGCATCTGCTTGTATCGACACAATGTTGCCATTGATATTTTTGCTTACACACTTTTTCACACTTCCGCGTTATCAGTTACAATTTTTCATTGTTTAATAAACCAAAGCCAAAAACCAACAAATGCAAATAGTTCATTTATCTATAATTAACATTATTGAACAGTATTTTTAAGCTATTTTAACAAAAATTATCATTTTTCTAAGTTTATTTTGTAAATTATTTCGAAATGTACTGCTTGGCAACACTGCGTGGTGAGAGAGTAATCAGCTGGGTCAAAACTACGGAATTTTTTTAATAATCGTGAAATAAAATCTACGGTACTACGATACGGAAGGAAGGAACTTTTCGTTTACATGGGGTTCTCATTAGTTTGATTGAAACAGCTGGGAATTGCGTTACACGGAATCGCGTTTACGGGCTTCACTGTTTTCAGCATAATACAAAAACATAATATGCTATGTGTAAAAATTAAATCTAATATTTAGTTGGATATCCACGTTGCTTCAGGACTTTACTCAGCCTATTTGGCATTGAACCTACTAGTTTCTCTGTTTCCTCTGCTGTTATCTTCCTCCATTCTGCCTGCATGACACTCCGCAAAACCTCTTAACTAGTAATCACTTGCTGACGAATTCTTTTTTCTAATAGATCCCAGAGACGCTCGATGAGGTGAAGATCTGGGGACTGTGGCGGTGTTTTAAGCTGTTGCTGAATGCGTTTACGTCTGTTCACAAGAGAAATGAAAGGATTTCTTCGGGCGATTCTACCATGGTATCCAGCTTGACGTAGAACTTTTCTGGCAGTTTCAGCGCAAATACTTTTTTAAATGTTTGATATATGTTTTCAACTAATTTTGAGGATGTCATCCGGGGATTAACCTTTGCCAAGTTGATTGTAGAACGCTCTTTCCGGGTCGATAATTTTTTCTGACGCCCTGACCTGGGCTTAGATGTAAAAATTCCAGTTTGCCGAAAATTTGTTACAACTCGTTGAATGGAGGAATATGTTAGATATTCCAATATTTCGAAAACTTTTTCCGTATTTCTACATTTTTATAATAATTTTCCTCTCAGAAACCCTTATTTCGTTTCCCTTTCCTTCCATGTTCTTTAATTATCCCCAGTTATAAATAAAATGTTCAACTAAGCTTTGTTAACATTCAATCGAAGTAATGCGCAATCAAAAATTAATATAAACAAGGAAAAATATCTTAAAATTAACGGTATCATTAAAATAAACAGGCTGAACGCAGACTTTTTGGTGCCACATTTACATGCTGCTGAAACTATTTTCCCGTTATCTAAAAAGTGAAGTGGAGGAATCTTGTTTTTTCTTTGCCCTTAAAAGCTGGGAATGTAGTGAATAAACAAATTGTAAAGATTTCAATTTAATCATAATATTCTAAATTTTTTTAAATAAATTTAAGAAGGCTATTCGGGTGAACGCAGACTTTATGGGGCATGTGTATGCATTTAAGTAAATGTATTTAATATATTTAATAAAGCCACTGAATTTATTAAGCCACTTGTTTGAGAATTAAATCCATTACGAGTATGTTGTGATATAGGGAAGGCACGGTTGCTTTGCTTTAGAGTAACGTACGATCCTTTAACGTAATATTATATCAATGTATGTTGATAGCAGAAGAAAATTTAAAACTTCCCCTGCGCTATAAAAAATATGCATCTACCATCACAAGGAAAATTGCAGGCGCAGTTGGCAGATTTACCTGTAAATTTTCACTCTAGCGTTCAATAATGGCTCAATAAAAAACCCACGCGCAGCAAATCCATGGAAAAAATAAAAAAAAATACCTTGAAAAATACACATTTTTATTTTTTCCATTTTTGGGCAAGAGAATCCATTGTTTTTTTACCACACTTTATAACAAAACACACCTATAAAACAAAAGCAAGAAAAATGTAGGCAGTTTATGTACATACATACATATTTATTTATAGCTTGAATGAACATAAACTTTTTTAACTACATCAACTGAAATTTATTATTTTTTCTTTGTAGTTCGAAATGATATTTCGTTACCGCAAGATGAATAAAATTGATATTTTTCGAAGCAAACGAAACTCTTATTTTTACTACAACAATTTATCAAGGGAAAACTTTTACATATATTCAAGAGATATTTGTTTGACAGCGAGATTGTATTTTTTTTAAAGCTTGAAAACTTAAAATGATAATATAAAACAGAAATATTGTTAGAATGAACCATTTCTTTATATTTATTATAATCTGATATATAATTTCATCGCGTTTATTTTTTGAATTCGATATCCGGCATATGTCTCACACGGCTACGAGTTACATGGTCCATGCGATCAGTCCAATTTTTGATCCCTTTGTCCAATAAATCTGGACGCATGCCGTTAATGGAGGCTTGAATATTGCAATAAATTGATTGATAAGCGCGCTGTATGGCAAGTTGCACCATCTTGTTGGAACCAAATGGCGCCAATATTTAGCTGATGGCTGTAATTGATATAAAAAATCAGTCAGCATGGCTCGACATCGCTCGTCATTTACCGTAACGGCGCTCTTGTGCTGGAATATCTAACACCGCTGCTTCAGATACTGTTCTGTATGACGAAGCCACTCTGAGAGCGCAGGTGCGTTGCACAGATTACAGAGTTTTCCGCCGGCATTGATTTGATTTGATCACATTCGATCTCTGTAAACCGCCATCGGCCAAGATGGATCACTGGAAATCCAAAAAAAAAAAAACAAACACAGGTACTACGAAAACTGGCAAAAGCCACCCATCGAGATGTGCTACTTGCATATAGAAGCGGGAAAGTGGGGGACGCATGGGGTTGGGTACAGCAATTTTGTGGTATTCAAAATTATGGCGGTTAAAATTCAGGTTTGGAAAATTCTACTTAATAAAATGTTATTTTGCGAAGCGATGTATTTAAAAATTCTGTACTAGAATACTGAGAATCATATGAAAAGCGCACTTCTTCTCATTATCCGCACAGATCTCAAAATTTTTAACACAGAAGGTTTTAATAAGGTAATATTATTAAAATAACTAGTAGTAGTTTCAGAAGGGGCTCAAATCGATAAGAACTAAGTTGTATATTAACTTCTCTTGCATCCTATGTCATATTTCTTTATTCGAATCAAATGTTGGTACCCCTCATCAGCCTCGATAGTCAGATTAGCGTAAATTTAATGCAGAATATGTGATAGAGCTTAGACATATGGGAATATTTAAGCTTTTAACGATGAAAGCATATAGAAGATGTATAAAAGGGGGCACGCAAGAAGAAGATTTATGTTTTTTGCAGATGACGTAGGTCGTACGTCATTGTGAACTAAACAGTTACAGTACACAAACTGATACACATTGGAGTGCGTAAAGGTGAAAATGAGAATGTGATGGAAATCCAAATCATTTTTGTATTTAGTAAAAAGTTTATTCAATTGGGTAATAAATTTTGAAGATGTACTTGTCTTAGTCGATTTCTGCTCAAACTTTGTACGAAATTGTTCAAAATTTTATCAAACTTTCAGCGTTTTAATCAGAATTTGTAGAATTCTCGTTGGTATGCTGTATGAAGCGTAAATTTCAAGGAGCTACAATAAATTTTTTGACACGTTTTTGTTTTTTGTTGATGGTGCCAGACTTTTTCTTACACAGAAAAATATGTTTTGGAAGAATTCTGTTTAAAGTGTTAAAATTTTGATGAGATTATGAAACATTTTATACAAACTTTGAAATTTTATGTTATATGGTTTTTGTTGTGATGTGAAATATACTTTTATAAACAAAATAGTGGGCGTGCCTACAATTTTGCAGCGAGGTATGCATGAGAAGAAATCGTAGGGATTCGAATTAATAGTGATTCGGTCAAGAAAAATGCTTTATAGCTAAGTTATTAGTTTGGTGAAGAAGAAATCTATTATTTTTGACTAAACTTTTTACGCAAATGATTTAAAAATTGCTTATGGTCGATCTTTAGCTCTAGGGTTATGCTACGACTACTAAAATGCTGGTCAACTTATTATTTCAACTGTTTATTTCTCTAGTTTTTTCGACATTATCGACATTTTCTTTCACATAACTGCCTGAATTGAATGGACAAAACCAAAATTGCACGCAATTAGCTATTACAGTATCAGCACCTTAAGACACATTCACGATTTCTGCGGGCTGACGTGCTTTTTCACCTTTATTAAAGAAAAACAGTGAAAAATACCGAATTTTCTCTTTGTTAACTTCCATTGTTAACACCCTGTAACTCACAACTGAATGAAATAAAACAGAAATCAGCATATACATTTTTTTACTGTAAAATGTCACACTATTACTGTCGATACTTTACGAGATATCGCTCACTACTCAATGTACCGAGGAATTAATGGATTTATTTTTCCCCAAATAATAATAATATTATTGAATTGACAATGTATTTCATTTCGCATTGAAACCAAAATAAATTTCTATACAGAGTTTTAGATTAGTTTTACATAAATTTGTCTTTAAAGATTTGTGAAAATACAGATTTATTGCCCAAACGAGAATTAGCTTCACAGTTTTCCAGAATATTTCAACAAAAGAATATTGTATTGCAGAATTTAGGACCGTTTTCACAAGCATGAATAATTTTAGTTTTTAAAAATTTCATAGAAGTAGCAAAATCGGTCAAGAAAAAATTTACATTAATCGTAGTATGCGCAAAACACGTAAAAACTTAATTATATTCCCTGGCACCATCAGATACATTTTTTGTATGCACTTACTTAGCCAGCAAAAATGTTTAATGCAATTTTTTTATATTCATTACTATAAAAGTAAAAATTCATGCAAATTATTAAAAGCACTAATGGTCGCCAAAAATTATCATTGTTTATCTCCAAGTACAGTAATAAAATAAGTTAACATTAGATTTGCATTTTGCTGCCAGTGTTAATGGTCTCCACAATGAGTAAATGAAGTGCTAACCGACTTTGCCCAAAATAAAGTATTATGCACTTTTTATGACTTTTCCACCCGCCGAGTTTGTTTCTTAAGTCTTTCGTTGCAATTGCATTGCTGCGCATTAATATAATATACAGCCCGTTAAGGAGCTTGGTGCAGTAGACGATTGCATAATTTTAATAAAGGTGCGTAAACGATATTACCATGGAGAATTAAACGCCACACGAAGGTGTAGATGCATAAAAATTCAATTTAACAAATACATACGAAAATCTGTACATATAAAATTACACATTGGTGCTGCAAATTTTAGTGCATGTCATTGAAAACCACTTTACAATTAACACTTTTTTATTGGAATTGCGAGGTAGTGAAAAGGAAAGTTATTGCAGCAATGCTTATACATACATACACGTAGCAGCTGAAAAAGGCGTGACAAGCTAATTTTGGGCTTATAAAAGTTCAAGTAAAAGCGCGCATGTAAATTTGTATACTCGTATGTTACACAATTTGTCGCTTCTTTGCGAAGTGGTGTGAATTGAAAAGAAAAGAGACAGTTCAGTTAGTGCTAACTAAACAGATTATCGAAAGTGTTTAATTTCTGGTAAAGATTAGTCGCTTAATTTTTAAGTAAACTTCTTTCTGGTATCGGTAGATATTTAGTAGAAAAAGAAAGGTGTGTTTGTCGAGTTTACTTATTCCATTATCAACTTTAATTTACAGTTTACGAATGATTAATGATATTTTCCAAAGTTTACTCGCTTATAAGTGGCGCTTCTTTTTGTGAAATTTTCTTTGTCGTATTTGCTTAAACCATCTGGCACTCGAGCACCCTTGAGATAGTTTTTCGTGCATAACGAAGTTAAGGTTTCCATGACTATGTACCTTTGAATTGCTCCTTAAAAGGTGGGCGTTGGCAGAATACAACTGGGTAAAAAATTGGACATGGAGAGTTGTTAAGGCCTTGTGGCCTCATGATTCTGGAAAACGTTCGAGGCTTATATCTGTCGTTAGTGGCGAGATGCTTAAGCGTACACTGTCCGTTGGGTTGGTGCGCTTAAATTTAATGAAAGTTAGTTTACAGTGATTGGTATGCTAAGCGAGTATGTAACGGAGCTCACTGAGGCTTGGAGGTACATCCCTATGCCACCTGTTTGTTTGGGAATAAGTCTCTGCCTCTAATACCTTTTATAATGAAACCATTTTGTCTCTGTAATAATCGATGAAAAATTATGAATGATTTCAGATTTCAAGTTTTCCGGACGTTCAAAGTAGTAAGAGTTTAAGCAGCGATGATACGTTTAAGCAAAAGCGGAGCAGTCACAGAGATTTAAAGTAGCTTCAAGTCACTTTCATATACGAAAGCTGTATGGAGAATGATAAAGTGGAACCATAAGAACTCATAAAAAATATCTACCATTCGGAGTCGACTTGAAATTGTAGGTTCCTCCATTTGTGGAGCAACATGAAGACGAACGCCACAAATAGGAGACGGCCAAACACCCAAAAAGGGTGTACCCGCCAATTATATATACATATATAATGGTAGCACAACATACGGTTTTCTTATCAAGAGTCTAAATGTGCTCATACCTTTTTCATGAGACATTACTAATTTTTTGAAACACGATATGCTTCCGATTTATGGATACAAATTTTATCTTTGATAAATCTTTAATCGCGTTAAATCGTGTGGTCTTGGTGGCCAACTTGGCCCCCCGGGGATTTCGGAAGCAATAAATTAATAGTTGGCTCTGTGGCATACCACACGGTCTATTTATAGCGCTTTCTTTATAAATATTTGAGCGTTCATATTTGTTTTGCTGGTATCAGACGACTGCAAAGGCCAGTCCAACATCTTAATCACACTTTGCACTTTTCACGCTACACTCCTTCGGCTTCTATGCTTGTGCTCTTTGTCGTGTTGCCAAAATTGGTTACCTCTTCCAAATATCTTTACAGCTGAGGGTAAACCAGCATTGCCATCATTGGTAAATTTTATTCATCAAAATTGGTGATAAACCCAAATAAACGGCTAAATCTTCTTTCGGAAAAGCAGCCCAAAAATGAGCTTTAACTGAATGCTTAACAGTTCGTTGAAGATTATCAGCAGAACTCCAGGACTGACGTATGCAACTATTCGTCCAAAAAGAAGTTTCACCACGAATTTTAGGTTTGTCCCATTCCGTTCTGAATTCACATTAACGCATGCAAGTCCCTTTTTCAACGTGCTCCAGAATTTAAGATCTTCTGCTCGTAAGCATCCCCGCAAAGTGTCTTTAATATTAACACCACATTTCCTCAAAACTGTAATACCAAAGCAAAGTAAAACCCTTATTGATGCTAAGGATTTCCTATAGCTTTTTAGTTGTGTAGTTACGAAAGAAGTTATATAAGTATATGCACTTTAAAGTTGGAGAAATTTGTATTCAATTAATATTTTTCACCCACTTCAGCAATTTCGTGTACTCATACATATACAGTTACTTATAAGGAAAGCTTGAACGTTCCAACAACAATTTTTATCTTGTAGAAGTTTTTATATTTTTTGGTGGGTTTTGCTCTTGCTTTCGTTGCTTGATAGAGCAAGTGTTACCATAATCGGAAAAGGTTGATTAGAAAAACTTGCGCATGCACAAATGCTACTTTGGCTTTTAAAAACAAAAAAATAAAAATAATTATAACAAATATTGTATTGTGTACCCTCTTTGTACTATTTGTCATTGTACTGATTATTTTTATTCGATTCCGTTTTCTACTGTTATTTTGTTTACCTATGGAAGACACGTTTGGTTTCACTGCGTGGTGCGGAGGAGAAATGCGCCGCAAAACGACGCATGTGTGCGTTTTAAATGGAGTATTGGATAAGTTTCACTTTTTGTAACTGCAAACATATGAGCACAATATTTATAATTTTATATTCTCGAAGGTATGTACTTTAACGAAAAATTTTAAAGAAAATATCGCTGGCTTAGGGTGAAAAGTTGATTAGTCCGATTTTTCAAAAAAAATTATTTTAGTGCAACAATAGATTGTTTCCTCGAGTATCGAACTATCTGTTTTATTTCTAACCAATACTATTCTGTGATAAGACCCAAAGAGTCCACAAACTTTTCATCCACGTTGCGGAAATCCGTTATTTTAGCTTGGATTACATATGTAACATTTTACATTACAGACATTGCAGAAATAATTATGGAAGAAAATGACTTTGAAAAAATTTTATTCTTAAGTGTAAAATTTGAAAAACTGGGCTTAGCAGCTTTTTACACTAAGCGATATATAATGTTTAAAATGCACATATGTTCCTTCTAAGCATACAAATTCAAGCCATTTAGGCACCTACAATGCAGTAGAAATAGGTTCGAGTAGTAAAGGGTGGTTAAGTTTCAAGGGCCGGTGTTGATTTTGAATAAAATACATTTTTTTTAAAGAAATTATTATCATTTCTCTTTATTAAGATAATACTGGTATATCAATTACGTGTGGAACAAAATATCGACCAAGTGGCCGCCGCGACCTCGGCCGCACACCTCCATCCGATGGTCCAAATTTTCGATGACGCTGAGGCATAATTCAGATTCTATAGTATGCCGTTAATGTGCCGAATTATCTCATCCTGTAGCTCTTGAATTGTTGTTGGCTTATCGACGTACAACGAATCCGAAGTCCAACGGTGTCAAATCACAAGATCTTGGCGGCCAATTGACATCGCCACGACGTGAGATTATTCGGCCATCACATTTTTCCCGCAAAAGAGCCATTGTTTCGTTAGCTGTGTGACGAGTGGCCCCGTGCTGATGAAACCACATACCGTCCACATCTATATCTTCCAATTCGAGCCATAAAAATTTCGTTATCATCTCACGATAGCGAACACTATTCACAGTAACTTCTTGACCGGTCTAATTTTAGAGAAAATACGGCCTAATGAAGCCACCGGCCCATAAACTGCACCAAACAGTCACTGTTTGTGGGTGCATTGGTTTTTCGGCAGTCACTCTTGGATTATCATTCGCCGAAATACGGCAATTTTGCTTATTGACAAATCTACTGAGGTGAAAATGTGCCTCATCACTGAAGATGATTTTCTTCGACAATTGGTCATTCGCTGTTGCCATTTCCTATCACCATTCTGACTATTGCTCGATTATGTATAGTATCTTTCCATGGTTTAAATGGAGTTAGTCTGGAATTGAAAAATGTCAAATAAAATGCAGAAAAACTTGACATTTAGGTGTCGTTAACATTCAACATCGGCCCTTAAAATTTAACCACCCTTTATATAAGTTAGTCGGTGATTTTGAAAAAACTTTTGGTTCCAATAAATTGCTTACATCAGAATGAAAACAAAATTGGCAATTAAATGCAATAGTCATCTTTACTCGTACAATTTATACTCCTTTTCCCTCATCCCGCGACCGCCGTAGCCGAACTATCATTTGGAAGAGCGTAGATTCGAATCTCCGTGTATGACACACAAAATTAAAGAAAACGTTTTTTAATAGCGGCCGCCACTCGGCAGACAATGACAAATCTCCAAGTATATTTCTGCCATGAAAAAGCTCCTCAAAAAAATATTTGCCATTCAGAGTTGGTTTAAAACTTTAGGTCCCTCCATTTGTGGAACTACATCAAGACGCGCGCCACAAATAAGAGGAGCTCGACCAAACACCCGAAAAGGGTGTACGCGTAAATTATATATATTACCTATATGTGGGCTCAAAATAATAAAGAAATAATGAAATAATTATGCATTTGAGTCAGGAATTTTGATTTTACTTATCAGATAGGGATATGTCTACTTTAATACCAAATTTTAAGTTCGTTCTTGTCGTCTTCATGCCACTTATGAGTCTCATCAAGAATTTTAACTTATCAGCCATTTCATTTAGGTGATCCTAGTTATGTGGGAGAAGAAGGATTGCATTTTCTTTTTAGTTGTGATGGGATTGTCCGGTTAAAGCTCCAACGTCAGTAGATTTGCATTTCCTTCTCTAAGAGCGCTTCGATTGCTTTCTAACCTATTTCAGCTAAGTTTGACGGGATATGTAGCACTTGCTTATACTTATATAACGTATTTTATCAACTGATCTACCTATATATTATAATCCCAGATATAGTTAGCAAGTGGCAAAGGGCAGCTGTCTTCATTTACACAAGAAATATGGTGATAGCTCTTTGACCCTCATGGCCCATACTACTTATTATCCTGCAATGCGCCCAACATATTTGAAATCTGCTCTGTTTAGTAACTTTCGGTATATTTCAGTGGCACTACAGCGCATGTTTATAACTAAAAGACTGACTCTCAATAAATCTGAAAATATCTTTTTTTAGAATTTCCCAACAGCCTCCATTATTGCTAAAACCTCAGTGATCTGACAACTGAAAAGTCATATCTAGGGGTGGGCGTCGCAAAAGTCCATCAAGCCTTGTGTAAACTATTAAAATGAATGCACTCCTTCCACTTCTTGTTGGATTGCTCCTGATAACCTTGTTTTCAGAAATCATAAGAAGGGCAAAACAATATGATGTGTTCAGCAAAAAGCTTACAATTTTTAGTATGCAAGGGTGTCTCAGGGTTTCAGAAAACCAATGAGATGTCACTCTAAAACGTACCTTAGCGAAAGCTATACCAATTTAAGCCCTGTAAGACTGACATTAAACGTAAATCTAAAACCACTGCTTATTCAAATTGTGCTAAAAGATTTAGCACTTTAGTGGGGAAGTTGAGATCTATGCCTTCTTCCAGGCAGCCAACCATTGCTGACCCTTTAAGGCATCTTTCTGGTCTAGAGGCGTGAAAATTGAATGCGTTGAAAGTTAAAAAAAAAAAATAATCGGTATCAATTGAAAATCGTTTTTATTCATTAGATCAATTCTTTATTTACAAAAAAAAAATATGTATATATTTTTCAATAACAATATTAAAAAAATTGCTTCCCCTGACGTAACACATGCCACTGGCGTAATTAATTGAGATGCTCAGCTACGTCTGAAAACAAAAAAAAAAAAATTCGGTCGATTATTCATCAGGAGATAGGATTTTTTCACGTTCTCGCTCTTAAAAAAAAAAGAAAAATAGATTATAAAATTATAATTCTGCTACCCGCGAGAGCCTCAAGTCTACTGAATAACATATTAAAAATTCAAATCAATCGGTTCAGTACCTACTTTTTGAGAAATTACCAACGCCAACTGGGGAAAAAACAGTTTCGAGAAAAACACGGTTAACGCGCTTAAACCTGGGCGTCGCACTCCAAACTGGTCTCGTTTTAAATAAAGGACTGTAAAGTTTAAACTAAAATGAATTTCAATATAAAAATTTGCAAGTATATTTGTGAAAATATAAACTATCATAACATGAAAAAATCGATTTTTTTGAAAATCTAGACCAGAAAGGTACCTTAAAGGCAGAATATAAAGACATCACTTTAAAGCCTTTAAGGCTTGTTTTTCTGATCACCTCTTTATATACAAAAAATCCATTTTAATGACTTGGGTACTGACTTGGGTAGAGCCCCGCGTCAGAAAAAGTGGTATTTCTGGCAGACTGTTCTTTTAGAGGAATTCAACAGATGATTGGTTAGCACTAATTGTTTGCACCATTTTTTTAAATTCTGAATTATTCATTTTGTTAGCGACAAATTTTAAGTAACTCGCACCACCCATACATTACTTGATATATAGATACCTACTTGATAATATTCGTACAAGTTTACTCCCACATATTAGCTTAAAAATCACAAGCTACTGTCAATGTTTATGTTCCTATGTTGCTTCAATTTGTTTACTTCCCTAAACATAACCTAAATGTTCAGCATGCGTGCGATATCGTTAACCTCAATTAGTCAAATATTTTCTAAACTTAAATATTACAATTCAAGAGATAATTTCTTCCATAATGAATTCAATTAATATGTTTTCTATGCCGTATTCCATATGCAACATACCGAACGTGCAAAATCAATTAAATATGAGTAAGTATGCCAATTAGGTGTGGCGCTTATCAACCATATGAAGTAAAAAAAAAACAAGAGATAAGGAGTGCAATTAAAAATTAATGTTTGCAAACAACTTGCCTGTAAACGAGCAAATTACATATTGGAAATTACTGTTATAGGTATTTTCGCTAAAGCGACACCATTTAAATCTGGCAATTCACTTAAATGGCCAAGCGCATCGATTTTTGATGGAAAGTTTACCACATGGCAGATTGCGGTAAAGGTATGACAAAGCAGATTATTGCAAAAGCTCGTCAACTGGTGTTGCAGTAAATACAAAACGAGAAAAAATCACTTTAGGCAATGAACGCCGATTGTTTGGCAGGTGGCATCACTAAATATGTATGCCAATTAATTCGTAGATAACAAGTGTTTGACAACCAAAGTGTGCCTGTGTGTATGTGTGGGCATGTATGTAACAGGCACAACCGCAAGTGAAATGTGCAAATGTTTTTCTCCTTAACCACGCGCTTCCTAACCAAACTGATGTGCAAAAAGAATGTGCCCACCAACAAAACAATAGCTTCACCAGCTTGCACTCGTATGCCGGGCAGCTATTGGATTTCTGAAGTTATCGAAAAAAAAAGTTGCACAAATAGTAATATTGAAAAATATAAACTGGAAGTGGGCACACAGTTTCACTTCTTGTTTGGTGTCAAAATAAATAAAACTTAGAGTATAACCACAATAGTCAAACTAAAACGCCGTAGTCCAACTAAACGCCGTACAACACATCCGCTACTTCCCCCGCTACAAACACTCTGTTGAGAATCAGCTGGCCTTTTGACAACCGAGATTTCAAGCCATCAGCCAGTGGCAATTGCTTGTCAACTATTACTTCGACAGTCTGCAACTTAAGTGCATACTGGTCCATGGAGACGCTGTAATTGGGCACCAGCTCGACTGCAGTGTTGACAATATATCATTAATACAACCAATACAAAGTTATGTGCCACCATAAACCATTGTATTTAACTGCGCGCACTGAACGGCGTACTTGCCAATACCAGACACATGCCATTACTTATACATATACATAAATTATGAATGGAAATGAGTTTCTTTATTTTCCGATTTTCCGTCATTCTCTTGCCTTTCCTCCCTTTTTACGAGTGCCGGTTTTTATGCCAATGGGATTAGTGGTATTTTGATTTGCCCATTAGTAGTTATCTTCGATTAAATGAAGATGTTCATCTGGCCAATTAAATTTGTGGTTATGAGCCGTCAGATATGTGTTAGCGGATGAGAGGCACAGAAACCTCTTTTGTTTGAAGCTATGCAATATTTATCTGCGGTGGAAATTGTCTACTCAATTATTTAGCGTTTTCCCTTATGGGCTGAAGATCAAACAACACTAGCATTGATATCACGAATTCCATAGATATCAGTTGTAAATATCAAAAGATGCATATGTGCTGCGGTTAGAGAAAAGAGCCATTTGGGAAAATATCGCACTTAGCGTTTTTGACACCAGCTGAAAACTGTGAGCAAAAGCCAACACTTCTCTGCTCGATCTTTCCTAATTACATGAAGTCGTTACTATTTGTGAGTACTTTTAAACAGAAATATAGCGGAATTGTTGAAGGATGAAATCGTTGGGTACTTTAAATTATTAACAAACTTAAATTTTTGACTAAATTCCATCTCGATACGATTTTTTTGCAAAATTCTTCATAGAGCCAGTTAGTCGATTGATTTGAGTAATTTTAAATTGAAGCTTCATTGTGTTATGTGTACATACAATATATAATGGATTCTTACACCTTCTACTATTTGTGGTATGTGCCCTTATATTATATTTTTCCACAAATGCAGGGGCCTACGATTTTATGCTGCCTCCGAATAGCAGATAGTTTTTTATGAGGAGCTTTTCATTGCCCGCCTTCGCTATTGTACAACTTTGTTATAATTTTGTGTTCTATGCCTGAGTTTTCGAACCTGAGCACTACCGAATGGTAGTCATACGCCTACTCTTTAGGCAACGGCGGCCGAAATTTTTCATGAAATTGTACTAAAAAGAAGTGAACTTTTTAGACGTCTAAAAAAGCGTGCTGATT
>JAYXIM010026791.1:0-13678 GCA_037575425.1 Anastrepha fraterculus
CGTCTTCTACGCATAACGTAGTATAGTAGGTTCTGTTTTTATGCGGTAGATACGTTCCGCAAGAAACAGCATAAAAAAAAACAGCATAAAAAAAGCTACTAGTTCTATAGTAAAACTATAGATACGTTTCAAATGCTAAAACCGCATAAATCTGAAATAATCGCATAAAAAAGGGCACTAGTCCCATATTATTACTATAGATACGTTCCATAGACTGCATGAATCTGAAATAATTAAATAAAAACGCATAAACAAAATATTTTATCTTTGAAAATTATATCTTTATATATCTTCCATACTTGTAGGGTTAGCATTTCTGATGTAATCCGTGATGAGTTTTTGCTTAGCTGGTTTAGAATCTTGTTTATATGTACAATTCCCGATAGGTCGACATGCATTTTTTAATTAAAAAAAAAAACCGCACTATTTCAAAACCGCATAAAAAAAAGCCGCATAAAAACAGAACCTACTGTATTTATAACCGAGATAAGACCCTCGGAAACTGTCTTCTGCGCATAACGCAGTACTTATAACCGAGATAAGACCCTCGGAAACATTATGCTCCCTCAGTTGCTCATTGATTTTGAAAGGTCCTCGTTAATGATCGCTTGTACTTGTTGAATAAATTCTGCAGATCGGACAGTGTCAGAACGTTGCTCGTGTTTTTTGCATTTTGCAACAGATTCTGCACCGCCTTCTCAACTTCCATATGCCAACTGTATATACTCTGTGGGCAAAAAGTAAGGTGAATTTACTTGTCAAACTTCGCGGGATTAAAATTTCGCTCTAGTTATTTTTTTCATGAGTTGGCAGCACTGTTAATAACATCTGGGCCAACTTTCATGTCAATGCCATTATCAGTAATTCATTTACGCTTGTGTTTACCAAACGACCAAGAGTACATTTTTCGATTTTTACAATGTCTGATTTGATTGAGCAGAGATGTGCCATCAAATTTTGTTTGCGGAATGAAATTTCGGCTGCGGAAACGTGTAGCATGTTGCAGAAGGCATTTGGTGATTGGACCATGTCGCAGAAAAATGTTTATAAGTGGTACAAAGACTTCAAAGAGGGTCGAGAACGTGTTGATGACTTGGAGCACTCCGGACGACCATCGACGTCAACAGATGACCAACACGTCAATAAAGTGAAGGAGTTAGTGCTCAAAAATCGTCGGTTGACTGTTAAAGACCTTACTGATATGATCGGAATATCAGAAGCATCTGTGAAAACCATTTTGAAAGACCATTTGGGCCTACGAAACGTTAAATCTCGTTTGGTACCGAAAACTCTCAATTTCTTGGAAAAAGTCGTCGCGTTGATGTGTGTGAAAAAATGCTTTCAGACTATCAGAACAAGCTCAAATGCATCATTACGGGAGATGAGACTTGGATTTATGCTTACGACCCTGAAACAACCGACCAATCAAGCGAATATCGTGCTAAAGGCGAGGCCAGACCGAAAAGAGCACGTCAAAGTCGTTTAAAAATAAAGGTTATGATGACAGTTTTTTTCGATTTTCGTGGTGTGGTGCACTATAAATTCCTTCCACCTGGCCAAACTGTTAATAAGGAATATTATTTGAGCGTTATGCGTCGTTTACGTGAAGCAGTTCGTCTAAAAATACCAGAATTATGTGCCAATAACTCTTGGTTTTTGCATCACGATAATGCACCGTCTCACATTGCACTCGTTCTTCATGACCAAAAATTCCACGCATATCGTTCCGCAACCACCGTATTCGCCTGATTTGGCTCCGTGTGACTTCTGGCTAATCCCAAAACTCAAGAGACCCCTCCGGGGAACGCGTTTCGTGTCGATTGAGGAGATAAAAGCTGAATCGAAGAAGGTGCTGATGGCTTTACCGGAAATGGACTATTTGGCATGTTTCGGGGATTGGAAAAATCGTAGGCATAAGTGTATTTAATCGAGAGGGGGTTATTTTAAAGGGGATGAAATTGATTTACCAGTATAAATAAGGATTTTTCATTTTACAACTAAATTTACCTTACTTTTTGCCCACAGTAATTGGCGCGTACACCCTTTTTGGGTATTTGCTCGAGCTTTTTCTTCTATTTGTGGAGTGCGTCTTTATGTTTTCCACCAATGGAGGGACCTAAGTTTTACGCCACCTCTGATTGCCAGATGTTTAATTTTTATGCGTAGCTTTTTCATGAGAGAAATACGCTCGGAGGTTTGACATTGTCTGCCGAGAGGCAACCGTATTAGAAAAAACTTTTTTGTCTAACATTTGGACACTCTGCACTCCCGAATACTAGTCACGCACTAACCCATGCGGATACGCTCACAGCCATATATGAATCATTACATCGTTAAAATCCATTAGCTTACCTGTGCTAAAATCCATCGGCCATAATAATGCCACCTTTTTCAAAGCTTACATTTACTTACACTGCTCTTTCATTTTCACTCCCTAAGTATGTAGGTATGTGTGTGTAAAAGAACTACTCCCGCGCGATAAGTTGAAACTGCGGCACAAAAAACTGCTGCAACACTATAACAACTGGGCAACAATAATAAGTATTACAACAGTGTTTTCAGTTCATTCGCCGTATTTACTTAAATATTTTTTCCTTTTCAATTTTTACCTTTGTCGTCATTATACTTGTTAATGTTCCTACATATTAGTTGTTGGTGGTGCGCAGAATGCAGCTGTGCAAACATTTGGCTGTAGCAAATGAATGCAACTGACCAGAGCGCTTATTTACATTTATACATATATATGTGTGTGTGTGTATGCAAGTTAACTTCACACAAATTTAGTGCCCGCTTTGTTGTCCACACGCGCAATAAAAAGTAACCAAACACCGCTTCCGCTGGATTCGTAAACAACAACAACGCTCACGGGCAAACAGACATGGAACCGTGAGAAAGATACCTGGTGGAATTTGCTGACATCGCTCTACTACACCTCACTGCAGTCACGCGGCACATCTACGTGACAAGCTCATATTAATTGTAAACAAATTTACTTTTGTCAAAATTTAAAAATTATAATTCAGTCCTCAAGTAGCACTCAATAAAGAAAGTCGAAACATAAACTCAGTGTGCTTTAATTCGGCTAACTGGCGCCCAACGCGAATCGTATATTTCAATTTACGTGCCCAACGCGAATCGTATATTTCAATTTACGTGCCCAACGCGAATCGTATACTTCAATTTACGTGCCCAACGCGAATCGTATACTTCAATTTACGTGCCCAACGCGAATCGTATATTTCAATTTACGTGCCCACGCGAAAATCTTGCCAAGTGCAAAAACGAAGAACACAAGATCTAAAGGCCCCTCAAGCAGTGGCAGACACAAAAATAGCAGTAGGAGAAACGCTTCAGTCAGTTGACAAGCGTGTGCGGCCCCAAGGACCCGGAGTCATCGCAGAGTAACACACCGAACAAAACGGATCAGTCCTGCCCGTCATCCCCATAATGCAGATTTATTTATTTATGTAAGTTTTTAAGTTTGAAAATCAATGTAATTGTGAAAAAAAAATCTAAAGATAGAAATAAGAAAGTTTAATAAGAAAACTTATAAGTAAATAAAAAGTGAAAAAAAATCTAAAGATAAAAATAAGGAAGTTTAATAAGAAAATTTATAAGTAAATAATTGGTGGTATAGTGTAAATTTGAATACTTTTAAGTTGAAAATGAATCCTAATATTATAAGACCACCGGTCCTTAATCATAATCAGCCCGGTTCTAGTAATGCTATTCCCCAATCCGACAATCCTAGCACACCTAGAATTAATGCAACGCCGGAATTAGAGGCATTAATTTCAACTATTGTCAGGAGAATTGTCGCCAGTGAATGTAGAAGTACAGTGGAATCAATAATTAATCCAAATAACGATTTGTCGGGAATTGACCAAACTATAGACGAAAGTAATTCAATTAACCTTAGCGAATTAGACAAGGTGCCAGATGTAGTACGTTGCCTCAGGGACTTTTCTGGAAACCCTATTGAATATAGCTCCTGGCGGAAAAGTGTTGAGCGCATCCTTGCTCTTTATGACCCAATCAAAGGCACTCCTAGGTACTATGGAATTTTAAGTGTTGTAAGAAACAAAATAATTGGAGGAGCAGACAACATTTTAGAATCATATAACACACCTTTGAAATGGGATTGTATTGTGAAATGTCTAAACCTGCACTATGCAGACAAAAGAGACATTAACACTTTAGAGTATCAGTTAACAGCAATGGTACAAGGCAGTAAAACAATACAAGATTTCTATCAAGAGGTTTACATGCACCTTTCATTAATAATTAATAAAATTTCCTGCATGGAAATCGGAGCGGAAGCCATGCAAATATTAACTAGGACATACAGAAATAAGGCTCTAGACACATTCATCAGAGGGCTTAAAGGAGACTTACCTCGCCTATTAGGTATTCGTGAACCGGTAGATCTTCCACAGGCCCTTCAGTTATGCCTTAAGCTTGAGAACCAACAATTTAGAGCACAATTTTCGGCCTACACTCAGAATAATATTGTGGATAAAAAGCCTTTAATCCCACCCCGTAGAAATAATTCAAACAATCACATGTTGCCCAAACAATTTTACCCTCAAGCAGCTTACTTACCACAGTTACGACAAGCGAACATCCCAACCTGGCCACAAAAAAATCCAACAAACTTTCAACAGTTTAACAATCAGAATATGGTTCGACCTTATCTTCCACAATATAACAATTATGACAGTAGACCACCACCGAGACCAGTTGCACCTAAACCACTTCCGGCTCCAGTCCCCATGGAAATCGATCAAACCTTCAAAACTAAAGACGTTAATTATCTAAATAACCCTAGAAATAATAACAAAAATATAGGTAAACGACCTCTGCCGACATCTTTACAAACACAGCAACCATATAAATGGCAAAGAAATTATCACATTGACACTCTTCAAAGTAACGACAGTAACGAACACTATGACAACGCGCAAATCGCGAAAACAGAAAATTATGAATATGACCAATCCTGGGAAGAATATTTAAACGATTACCCCGAATACGGAAATAACGTCAATGAACCCACTGACGATAATACCGATATGAACGATACTGATCCTATAGAAATCCATTTTTTAGAATAACATGCTCGTCTTTGCCGTATTTTGAATGTAAGACGAGCGACAATAAAATTCTTAAATTTTTAATTGACACCGGGTCAAATAAAAATTATATTCAACCGGCTCTTATCAAAAACCCAATACCTAACGACAATATCTTTCACGCTACTTCTGTAGGTGGGAAAACGAGAATTACTCATTATTCTTACATAAATCTGTTCAATATTAAATCAGTCAAAGTTAAAGTATTTTTATTACCAACATTGACATCATTTCATGGAATTTTGGGAAATGATTCCTTGAAAGAATTATCTGCCATAATTCACACCAAAGACAACTACATGATAATCAACAACAGCGTTAAAGTCCATATTAAACAGCAAGCCTCGCAAGCAGTAAATAACATAAACATTAGAACGTCGCATATGACAAGTGATCAAAAACAGAAAATTAATAGTTTAGTAAAAAAATATCCCCAACTTTTCGTCGAACCTGACGAAAAGTTAACTTTCACCACTGCTGTCAAAGGAGAGATAAGAACGACCACAAACGACCCAGTTTATTCCAGATTCTATGCATTTCCAGTAACACTAAAAGATGAAATTGAAAAACAAATCAAAGAGTTATTGGATCATGGCATAATACGACCTTCACGGTCTGCATATAATTCGCCCGTTTGGATCGTTCCAAAAAAATTGGACGCTTCAAAGAAAAAAAAGTATAGAATGGTAGTCGACTACAGAAAATTAAATTCTGTTACCATTCCAGATCGGTACCCCATTCCGCAAATAAATGACGTATTAGCGCAATTGGGGAGAAACACATATTTTACTGTAATAGATTTGAAAAGTGGATTCCACCAAATACTTCTAAAGGAATCCGATATAGAAAAAACCGCTTTCTCCGTGAATAACGGAAAATATGAGTTTACACGACTCCCATTCGGTTTAAAAAATGCTCCCTCGATATTTCAGAGGGCACTCGATGACATCCTGCGGGAGCATATAGGAAAAATTTGCTACGTCTACATTGACGATATAGTAATTTTTGGCGAAAATGAAGAATCTCATATCAAAAACATAGAGACAATTTTTCAGACATTAGAAGCAGCAAACATGAAAGTTCAGCTCGATAAAAGTGAATTTTTGAAACAAGAAGTTGAATTTTTGGGTTTTTTAATATCTTCCCATGGAATAAGAACAAACCCGGCTAAAGTGGATGCAATTAATAAATTTCCTGCTCCAAACACTCTAAAAGATTTGCGATCTTTCCTTGGCATGTCTGGGTTTTATAGACGCTTCATAAAGGACTATGCAAAGATTGCGAAACCCTTAACAGCGATTCTCAGAGGGGAAGAGGGACGACTGTCCAAAAATATGTCCAAGAAAAAAATAGTACAACTTGACGCTAAAGCAATCGATGCTTTTAACAAACTGAAATGTTCTTTGACATCACAAGATGTCATGTTATCCTATCCAGATTTCTCTAAAGAATTTCAACTGACAACAGATGCGTCAGACTATGCGATAGGTGCTGTCTTTGCACAAGACGGAAAACCGATTATGTTCATTTCTCGTACCCTTAGTAAGAGCGAAGAGCACTACGCAACAAATGAAAAAGAGATGCTCGCTATCGTATGGGCTCTTAAATCATTAAGAAATTTTTTATATGGTTCCGCAAAAGTCAAAATATTTACAGACCATCAGCCCCTAACATATGCCTTAAGCAACAAAAACACAAATTGCAAATTGAAGAGGTGGAAGGCAATGATGGAAGAGTATAATTATGAACTGAAATTCAAACCAGGTACAACAAATAAAGTTGCCGATGCTTTGTCAAGGCCACCGGATAACTTCCAAATTAATTCAATGTCTGCTACTCAACACAGCGATGAGAGTTCATCACAAAATACAATCCAATTTACCGAAGCTCCCGTAAATGCTTTTAAAAACCAGATATTCCTCTCATACGGAGAAAAGTCTTATTATAAATTTCAAATAATTCATCCGACCTACCATAGACACATAATTAGAGAAAAGGAGTTCAATGAAGATAAAATCTTGGATATTTTCAAACGTTACCTAAATCCTTCTGTTACTAATTGCATTAAAACCGATGACGAAATTTTAGGCAAACTTCAAGAAATATTTTCCATTCAGTTCAGTCGATACAGAGTCCGTTATACCAGGAAAATAGTAACAGATCTTACTAACGAAAGTGACCAAGAAAATGAGATAATAAAAGAACATTTCAGAGCTCACAGAAATGATAAAGAAAATAAACTGCAATTGTTGGAAAAATTCTATTTTCCACAGATGGCAGCCAAAATTAAAAGAATCACCTCACAGTGTAAAATCTGCAAAGAAAGTAAATATGACCGCCATCCAAATAAGATCGTGATTCAAGAAACTCCTATACCAAAATTCGCTGGACAAATTATTCACTTGGATATTTTTATCACCGACAAAAAGGTTGTGCTCACCGCGATCGATAAGTTCTCCAAATATGCGCAGGCCCGGATTCTTAATTCAAGGGCTTCAGAGGATATTAAAGAACCATTGAGGCAGATACTTCTAGCTTTTGGTGTTCCCGAGATAGTAGTAGTAGATAATGAAAAATCCCTGAATTCGAGCTCTATTACGTTTATGTTAGAAAATCAATTTAATATTAAAATCCATAAAACACCACCTTATACCAGCTCTGCAAATGGTCAAATCGAACGATTGCATTCTACATTAACAGAAGTCATGAGATGCTTGAAAGCAGAAAATACTTACAAATCTTTCTCAGAATTATTGGACATTTCGCTCTATAAATATAACCATTCTATACATTCCACAATAGGGAAGAAACCAGTACAAGCGTTTTTCGGGAAAAATTCAGAAAATGACTCTGCAAAACAGGAAATTGAGAGGAAGGACATCATAAAAAAATTAAAACAGAAACAGGAAGCAGACATTTCTTATCATAATAAAGGGAAATCCCCATTCAAATCATACTCAATAGGAGAAATAGTCTATGTTAAAATAAATAAAAGATTAGGCAATAAGCTATCACCCAGATACCGAAAAGAAATAGTGAAAGAAAACAGAAATAGCACAATCGAGACAGAAACAGGAAGAGTAGTTCACAAAAGCCTAATAAAGAATTAATTCTATCTACCCCAATAGGTTAATCATCCCACTGTGCCGCGCAGAAACACAAATTCTGCACTACTCCAATTCACAGCTAGTTACAATAGATGCGGGAATCGCAAAACTACAAAAAGGATCATTCAAAATTATTCACTGGATAGATTTAAATGAATATGAAAAACTCATAGGAAAAATCGAGAAAACCATACAATCAGCTTTGAATCCTACCCATCCTTTGTATTCCTTCTTATCCTTCGAAACAGAAAATATAAAAAGTCATTTAAATAGATTAAGAACGAATAAAAGAAATAAACGATCAATAGATGCGATTGGCACTGCATGGAAATGGTTAGCTGGTAATCCAGACCATCATGATTTCGAAATAGTGACAAACAAACTCAATAATGTACTCGAGAACAATAACAATCAATTGATTATAAATAAATTAGCTGTTAAAAAAATCAACGAATTATCCAATGTTACTAATGAGATCCTTAAGAGTATTAAAAATGAATCAAACATTGTCACTGAATTAATACTAGAATTAAAATTTAAAATGCAAGTTCTAAAGGAAGAAGTAGTAAATATAGAGTATGCTATTCATTGGGCGAAGGCCCATATTGTGAACTCTTACATCCTGTCAAACTCAGAAATCAATGTCACAGAAACTGTATTGCAAAAAGAAGATTTCCCTTACATAAATATTGATGAGGCTTTAGAATTTGCAGAAGTTCGTATTGCTTCTAACGGAAGTAACATCGTTTATATTGTAGATTTGCCAACCACTCAAAAGGATAATTGTAGAAATTTAATTATACGAGCGGTAAAAATAAGAGAAAAAATTAACAAAATATTGTATAAATCCATTTTGAAATGTAGCGAAAATAAAATATTTGGAATTTCAAATAATTGTAAATCCTATAATAATCTAATAATATGTTCTAATGCTAAAATTATAAATATAAGCAACACATCATGCATACCAAACTTGTTGAACAGCCGCGCCGCTAACTGCAGTGTAGTGAATAATCAACACATTCCTACAGTCGAAGAAATATCACCCGGAATATTGTTCCTTAATCAGTATGAGGGAAGCATTCGTGTGAACGGCGACCTGATACCACTAAAGGGCACCTTTATAATACGGCATCACAATGTCACTATCCAAGTAAACAACAAACTAATTGCAACAGATGAAATAGCGAATCAGCATCCAATGCCAGCGATTCTCCAACCTATGGCAAGCTCGGAAGTAATTGAAGAAGTGCTTTCTTTGGAAATGTTAAAACAGCTACGTGTGAACGACAGTAATTACATTGACACTTTGAATATGGGAAATAAAATAAATCTTTTTATTAACGCTATACTTATCTTATCGTTGATAATGATACTTGCGTACATTGGGTACAAAACATACCAAAACCGTAGAAATCAGGATCAGCCACCAATCCTACAATCTAGAGATAAAAACTCATCATCGCTTACCATAGGAATAGAAGATTTACCAAGTCAATTTCAACCAACGTCATCGAACGTGGACGCACGAAATTGAGGGTGGAAGAGTTAACTTCACACAAATTTAGTGCCCGCTTTGTTGTCCACACGCGCAATAAAAAGTAACCAAACACCGCTTCCGCTGGATTCGTAAACAACAACAACGCTCACGGGCAAACAGACATGGAACCGTGAGAAAGATACCTGGTGGAATTTGCTGACATCGCTCTACTACACCTCACTGCAGTCACGCGGCACATCTACGTGACAAGCTCATATTAATTGTAAACAAATTTACTTTTGTCAAAATTTAAAAATTATAATTCAGTCCTCAAGTAGCACTCAATAAAGAAAGTCGAAACATAAACTCAGTGTGCTTTAATTCGGCTAACTTGCATATACCTATGTGTGTGTTCACGACCAGTTCGATATTGTTATTGTTATTGTCATTACTGCTTTAATTGCTGTTGTTACTATCTTTTTGTTGTTTTGTCTGCCTTCTCGGCATCCTTTGTGCTCCTGTCAGTGCGCCAGTCTGTCGAACTGTTGCCTTTGCCGCAGCACACCATGTTGCGCACATCAAATAAAATTGCTTAATTAACTTAATCAAAATATTGTTGATGTCCTTTTGCTGCGGTGGCGTCTCATTTGCCAGCATTCGACACGCTTCGTGCAAATGAATGAGTACTCGTATTGTGGTTGTTGGTAAATGCAGATGGAAATGTGGAAAAATGTGAGTGTGTCTGTATGTACGCTTTATTTATCCTGTGTGTGCACAGAATATTTTTATGAAAAGCTGGGCCTCACACCTATACATCACTGTTTGTTTGCAACACAAACTTTCTTCGCACAGACAAGTAACTACATTCGTATATTCGGATATGCATACATACACATATTGTGCGTACATATGCATATACATACATATCTACCCAAAGTCATATGATCTGCTTCTTCATATCGCTAGGCAATTTTTCTACCTTCTTCCTGCCCAACTTTGGTCTCATAATTATGCGTCGGCACGTAATATTTTTAATAAAGTTACATCAATAAAAATTAAAAGCTTAATTCATTAAGTCCAAGTATGCATACAGTTATGCCGGAGTTGAAAAGTATGTATTTTATGTTGCCAAAGGCGACGTGGACAAGTAACAGGAGCAGCTGAAAAAAACTTTTCTGATTTTTTCGTTTCACTGAAATCTGTTTGCTCGAAGCAAATACACACAGCGAGGTGTGTTTTCACTCATATATTTGTTTGTTTATAGTAGAGGGATTTTCAATAGGTGAGCTGTTGATTTGGCAATGTATAGTGGCCATCTCGGTAAAGCTATTGCTCACGAATTTGGCAGAAGTACTTATTTAGTCTCCACACTTATTCTGTTGTTAATTTAAAAATGTATTAAAATTAAAATTTTTTGAGAATAAAATTGCATTTAGTGAAGCGGCTACTTCATAATTAAGTAAAAAGTAAAAAATTCTGAGTTATAGCCACGACTCACAGAAGTTTCATCAGGTGCATCCGCACTACGAAAAAGTCACTGACTGGTGTGGCTTGAGGTCTGCTGTAACCGTCGGTCTTTATTTCTTTCACTTTATACGCTCATTGCTAATCATGGGAGATATCGGATAATGATAAAAGACCTTTTGTGGCTGGATGATATGGGTCTCGCTAATTTGAGATTTCAACAAGACGACGTCACTTGCCTTACTGCATGTGCAACATTGAACTTATCCAATGAGAGGTTCCATTATCGCGTCAGCTCGCGTGACGGCGCACAGTGTTGCGACTTCAAGAAGGCAGGTGGGAAAATGTCATGGTGCCAGTTGATAGGAAATATCTGTTTAGATGAGGGAAGAAAAACTAAAACTTCCAATATTCAAAGTTTCCCATTATTTACTCCCGCCATTTCTTAAAGAATCGGTACATGTCCAAATAATCAATGACACTACCCGACTAGAATTACAATGAGGCATGCCGAAGAATCAGTTAGGCCCGAATTAGGCAGGCCTTACTGAGGCACGCCTCACTATTACCTTACCAGGCCCACGTTAGGCAAGGCAAAGACTGGCATGCCAGAACAATACTAAATTTGGTTGTGGTCACGAAAATCTGTGGCAGTGTCTCACTTAGGCATAAATTGGAATCCCTAACTGATTTGTAGAAGGGCATCCGGAGTATAACCGAAGTTCGGTTTTTCGAACCTGCGCCTAATAAGGCAGATGTGTGGCGTTACTTTCGGGACTTGGGCCTAGTTTGGCTGCCTTATGAGGCGCAAATTTGGAATGTGGTCTGCCTTATTTGCGCCTAATCACCGCCGTACCAAAATTTCTAGTCGGGTAGTTGCGTTCGGTTGTAAACTGTTCAAAACTAAGTGCTATTTTTACAAATCCAGTCATTTCTCAATTTGTCATAGAGCTTTCACGTGAAGATATTTATATTTGAAAATATACAAGCTTAAAATTATTAGTAAAAAAAATGAGAGTACAGGTTCTTCAGAACTTCAAATTAGATGCACGTTTCAGATAATTTCATAAAGTTTCCCAAAATAGCATTCAATATTTTTGTGCTACCCCAGAAACATATGTAATTTTTCTTGATTTATATATGTTCAGCTTCTTTTTACGGAATTTTGCGAAAAGGATTTTTCGAATGATGCAAAAATCAAACCAAAACTTAGAGAAATGAGGATTTAAATATAACCTTTGCATTTCCGATAGTGGAATTCCGAAAAACAATTTATTTTTTTTTTCCTACAACTTTAACCCAAAAATATATTTATATGCCAGAATAGTGCGCATATTTAACCTAACTAAATCTTAACGGGTACCCGCTATTGGAAGAAAAGAATAACTATTTTTAAAATTTTTCAATTTTTTTCCAAATAAATTTATATGTATTTTATTTAATTTTTATTTTATTTAAAACACTGTGATGCGATGTGCGCTGGTAGCGAAGTTCGCGTTACTTAATGTGCGAGAAGAATAGGCCCAAAAAGATTTACTCATAAATTTGTGAAATATTATTAAATTAATTTCTTTCAGAAAAATAAAAATTAAAAATTGTTAATTGTTAAAAGAACTCCATATTTCAGCTATGAACAGATAAAGAACAAGTGATTTGCTATAGAAATTTTCAGATTACCAATTAAACCAAAAGTTATCAAATAAACGTTCGTAAGGCAGAATGAATAAACTTTAGTAAAACATAGTTTTCCACAACTCTTCGTTGAATAACTGGAACATAACTTGGGTTGTGGTATGTTTCACTTAGGCAGTAAAGTCGGAGGATGAATGCATTTAAGCGGCACGAAATATGCAATGAAATCAAGGACGCTGAAGTGACACAACTAGCATCACCATCGCGCATACACCAACACGCTTTAACATCCACATACATACACACCCGTACACATATGTAATGGAAAATCATACGTATGTATGAGAATATGTGTGTGTATTTCTGCATGAGCCAACTATGCATCTGTTGGCAATACATTCACCGCAATCAACTAAACAAACTGAATTCCGCACAATCAATCCGACCAACAAACCGAAGTGGATTGGCTGAATAGATATTCATATTGAATTCAATTGCTGATGCACCCAAATCTTCCACACCATGAGTTTATTTTTATCTGCAAGAGTGTTTGTGCAAATGCGCTTGCTGTGCGAAGGGTGTGAGCTCACATGACTCATGCGACATGAGTGAATATATCCAAGGGCCCGCTTGAGCGATTTTATGGAATATTTTTTTTTTACTGTCCGCTTTTTGTGATAACATGAAAAGATATTTTAGTTAATGCATACGAGTGCCTGGCCGTACGAAAAAAATTCTTCAATTACATTGGCGCGCCCTTTAAGCCGTAGTACTGTGGGACAGAAAAGCCGGGACTCAGAATTGGCAACATGCAGAATCAAGATTGAACTTTTTGCTCAGGAAATATCCATTGGGTACCGCTT